>JANEHU010004994.1:0-169847 GCA_027563435.1 Nasonovia ribisnigri | reverse complement strand
AGATATAATAACCTGTAGGTACCTAAGGTTTTTATTTATAAAACAATCAATTTTATTCCGATTATTTTTACCATATTGAATGTATTTTGAAAATTTCAAGTTTTAGGTAACTATTGTTAGGTATGCCTCAGTGGTGTTCCTTATAGTTTATACAATAATATGATAAATATATAATTTGCTTACCTACCAGCTTAGTAGGCACTTATAACATTGTTTAACTGCATATTATAAATCTATTACATTTTTGTAAATTATATTGAAAAGGTTAAATAGGTAACAGTTTAATGTTATTACTTATTAGTAGGCAACGAATTTATATTTATTTATTTATTTACTTGGCATTAAACGGGCAAGGTCCTGTTACAATAAAAAATATTTTACAATCATTATAATAATTAATAAACAGATTACAGATAATATAACAAGTAGATAATAATACTAAAATCTACTAAAAATACAATAATATGCACATAAATAGGTAAAGAAGTATATATTATACAATACATACATTAGAATATAAACATATGATATAAATTTCAAGTAACGGTTATTGGTCATTCGTTTTTGAATTACAACAAAATAAGAAAATCGATACCTACTTGAGAAATCGAGTGAATATCTAATAATATCTAATGTTGTAAAAATTTAAACTTCAAACGCTCATAAAAATTTAATTTGACTTTCTTATAGACCTTTTTTTTTTATTAAGGTAGATAACTTTATAAGGAATCTTGTATTACATTTTAAAATCTTAGATTTAAAAGGAACATTTTTAGAAATTTCTAACTCAAAATAAAGGAACTAGTTCTATTTATCGTTCCTAAATAAAGAATATTTTTGTTCGTCAATAGTTTTAAAATAGTTTTAATATAATTTGTAGGTAGTAATAAATTGTTTAATTATGTACCTAGTTATTTTGTTTTTAAAATGTTTAATTAGTTTATTTCATACAAATTAACACCGATTACAAATTAACAGTCACTGACTTGAAATTGTGTAAACATTGTCAATATTATCGTATATTGTCGTATATAGATTTAATATTATAATATCTTATTAATCATGATATTGATTGAATTTCTAAAAAAAAAAATTATAAAAACTTTTGCTATAAAAATTATTAAAATTCCCTATACTTAAGAATAAAGTAACGAAAAAAAATAAATATAGGTAATCGTTCATGTTTCACTAAAAAATGAGCGAAAATCCGATATGTTCCTTCACACGAAAAAGTAACTACCTACGTTCATGTTAAGTTACTGAAAATTGAACGAAATCACTGGAAATATATAATTTGAACGCTTAAGTACTGCCGCTAACCTATTATCTCCGTTCTACACTTCTACGATATGTCGGAATTTACTAATATAAAATAACAACTTATAAGAACAATTAATTTCTTCCACATTATTCTGGCGATCTGGTGTTATTAGGTTACTCATGAGGTGAGTAACCTTGATTTTCAAGCATTAATTGTAAATAATAAAAAAAATTAAATTTACAAACTGTTCTTTACTATACCTAGTCTTATGACTTGTCTCTTATGAATTATTCATTAGTTATGAGTCATACTTATGACATAACTTATGACTTATGAGTTAAATATTAATGTAATGTAATACCTAATATGATTTATGATACATATTCAAATTAAATTAATCATTTGTTAGAGAAAAAACAATACGTTTAGTATAAAATAAGTTTAATATAATTTATAATGTTATTTTAAATTACCGCCACAGAAGGGGTATCTAGTAGACCAAGTGAGATTTTACGCAAAAGGGGTAATTTAGATCCCCGGCTAGGATGTTGTCAACTAGTTCCCTATGGTTATTTAGATCCCCTGTCATTTAGATCCCGTATTGTCATTTAGATCATGGGGATCTATTTAGATGGTGACCTAGGTGTCCGTTCACCATAATATCAAATGTGTGATATTGATAATAATATAAGATATTATAAAAAGTTTATCTAAGACCGAATGTTGTACTCTGTGACCATCACGATTTAAGATAGTATGGTTGCCCATCGACTAGGGTAAAATGGCTTATCCGACGACCGTCAATATGAATCTAGCAATCAGCTGTTTTTAATACTATAGCGCTTTTAGTGGAGAAAATTAAGACTATGTAGACAACTTTTACCCGCCTAATTTTATATACCTATACTTGAATTATTATACCCTAACATGGCAGAATTGATTTATAAAATATATAAATATAATAATACTTTAAACAGTTTAAACATATTAATTATCATTTGATATTTTACTATGTTAATATAATTTAATAATCAACTATATTGCTATAATTTTGGTTATTTTCTATATTATAATAATAAAAATGGCATGTTGTGTACCTTTATGTCCTTATGTCCTTTATGTCCATTTAGTTTAATTCTTTAGATATATGGCCAAGCGATTAACTGCAAAGACTAAATGCCAAGTATGTGCATCTAGTTTTAAAAATCTGAATACGACAGTTTACGGTACTAATGCAGATTTAGTAATAGCTAAAAGTAGAGGATATCTTTCTTATCCTAACAGCAATCTATTCAGAATAATAAAATCACTAGAATTGTCCTTCACTAAATTTAAAGACTCTCAAAATGTATTTGAAGAGGCATTTGAAGATTTTTTAAAAAAGAAAATCTCTTTTAAATTTGATTGTGAAGAAGACAAGCAAACTGTATTTTCTGATATTTATACACATTACCTTATAATGAGAATGAGACAATACACATACATTCAAAATCAAAATAATAAAAAACTAAACACCACTAAAAAAAATTGTCGAAATTAGTGACCACATAGATATTTAATAAAATGTTAATTATAGGTACACTAATATATTATCAGGGCTGTGAATTTCATGCACTAAAAAAGTCTTGAATATGCATGCATTTATGCACTAAAAACAAGTGAAATATGCTTTAAAATATGCACTAAAAACACGTGAAATATGCTTTAAAACATGCACTATAAATTATAAAATTTAAAAATATGCAAAATATGAAAAAAAAAATTATACTCACATATACTGGATGAAAAAACGTTTTATTTAAATAAATATTGTAATTACTAATTATAAAATGACTTGAAAAATGGACTTGTAATAATAATAATTAATAATAAATGCTTCAATGTTCTATTGTTCTTCGACGCCTGAAAAAAAACATTAAATATAGATAGAACACATTGTTTTATAGATATTTAAACAATTTATTTGTTTACCTGCAAAATAAGTATTGCATTGTACAATCAGCGATTTCTTTATATTTTCAAACTTGAATGATCTCCTATTTGGCGCCAAGAGGTTTTTGTACACAGAAAATGAACGCTCTACATCATATACTGTGGTTAGCCTTTTCTAATTGCTCGACATTTAATAAAAAAATTTCACCTGGACGATCCGTGAGTAGTGTTCCGATTATAACGGAGACAATATAGCGTCCTTCAGCGTCCGTCGTTTCGTCAATTGAAACCCAAATTTTTTTCTCTGCCACTTTATTTCTTATTTCTCCAATAGTTTCCTGGTAACAATTATCGACACATGATTTTCGTAAAGTTGATTGATCTGGTATAACTTCCGATGTATATTTCTCTAAAAAGATTTTGAAATGTGGATTGCTCAGTTTATTGAAAGGTATATTAGCACTCAACATAGCTTTACATAAATCAGTTTTGAATGACGATTTTGTTGAAGAATTTTGAAATAAAAGCTGTTGAGATTTATCCTTTTTTTCTTCAGCGCGTTTAACAGATTTACGATGTTTTTCGGCTGCGATATGCTGAGTTATAGAAAAACGTTTTTCACTTGAAACTTTCGTATTACATACTTTGCAAAATAAAATTTTGTTATCTGTTGAAAATATTTCTGTTCCAAATTCAGTAACATAACTTTGTAAACGACTGGATGTCGTCTTTTTTTCTTTTGGCATTTTAAAATTATGCTTGTTAAGTGTTAACTAATAGAAAATTTAAACGAAAATATTACAAACAACGTATTACCACTCACGAGACGACGACAACACTATCGGTCGGTTTGTCTACCATAATATAATAGATTAAGATTAAAGATATTTCAAGTTAGACTTTTGACCACAGATATAGACCTGCGATAATAACAGGAGATAATTGCATGCCACTCTAGACCGGGTTTAACACATGTTCCTGTTATTATTACCACCGCGATAAAATTACAACGGTAAAATTGTATCGTCCAAATTCAAGAAATTTTACAAATTAATGAGAAAAACATATTATTCAAATGAGAAAAAAGCAAAAACAAGAGGAACTCGCGAAATCATGCATTTATATGCCCTTACCGGTTAAATATGCAAAAATATGCAAAATAAGATTTCGTATTTAATTTATAAATAACGCAAAACAAATTTTGATCAAATCCATTTTCTTATACAATGTAGCAAAAAAAACATGCAAGTGCATGAAATTCACAGCCCTGTATATTATTATTACATTTTTGTTAAATTTATTATTTGTGTTCTTGGATATTGTTTGTTTTAAAACTATTGTAATTATTTAAATAGAATCCAATCAGTGGATAACAATGATAAAAAATTGCGTCATCTAGGTACATATTACACCGATACCATTAATATGTCGTATCCGTATGATTTAAATTTTAAACAGTCGCGCGAATTACGAGTTTACGACACTATTTTGCTCACATGGAGCGCTGCTATAGTAAAAAAAGTGAGATTCACTGTACTGGCTTTCTTATCACAAGTCGATGGGCAACCATACTATCTTAAATCGTGGTGACCATTCATAATCAATGATAATATATTGTTCTATGCAAGGTGGATTGATAAGGTGTAAACACTTGGCTTATTAGTTGATTGAAAATATTACTCCAGTTTAGCTCACCGATAGATCGCGTTGCCTACCCGATAGAGGAGCAAAAATACACAGCTTCGTATGCAAGATTTAAAGAAAATTTAAGCAAAACACAATAAATTACCACTGTATTTGTTAAAATATGAATAAATTATAATTTTTTAACCACAATAAAAAATGTCTATTATTTATGAACTATCCCTGGAGTCACAATTTGCTTTTGTACAATTCTTTTGTATCAACATCAAAATTATTAATTAATGAAAATTGTTTTTCTAGTTGCGCCACTGCGAGTACTTGATATTACCTATCATAATACAAATAGCAAAATAAATTACTTTAATAGCAACATTTTCAATTCACTTTTTAATAGGTATAAAATATAAAATTGTATTTCTATTATGAAAATATTAAATGCTTGTATATGACTAAAATTTTAGAATATGATTGATGTATGGAATAAAAAAATTCCAAGAGCAGATAGGGATTTGAAAAAGAATGATGTAGTTTGTGAGCTTCATTTTCATTCAGATGATGTTATTAAAATGAAAAAGTATGGAGATGAAAAAGGAAATGATATTATTTATCCTCTTAGTAAACCAATTTTAAAATCTAATGCAATTCCATCTATATTCCCGAATTTGCCATCGTACTTAAGCACAACCAATTTAAAAAAAAGAAAACCACGAGTTCAAAGGAAATCACCTATTAAGAAAAATAAAACCTATAATTCTCCCATTGTAAGTTTACCATATTTAAAAATATATAAATAAAAATTTTTTTTATGATTAGCTTGATTATTAATTTTATCAACAGAGTTTAAATGAAACGATTATAAAACCAATGATTTTAAATGAAGAAATTTCTTGTGATGAAGATGCTCATTTAAATGTACCTGAAATTATAGAGTACAATATTTATCAGGATGTTAAAAATGTTAAATTACCAGGCACAATGTGGGGTTTCCATAGTGATGGTGTACAACAATTAATTTTTACACATGTTATATTATATATTTATATGTATTATTAAATATATCATAAATGCATAACTCATAGTTTATAGGTATACCATATTATAACGCATTTCTACAAAAAAAGTTGAAAACCTTAATAATTTAAATCAAATTACATTTAAATCACATATAAATATTAACATTTCTTATCCTCTATAGGGTAGGCAGCGAACCTAGCGACATATTTAACTGGAGTAAAGTTTTCGATCACTTTATTTAAGACGGGCGGGTGGAAGTGTTTACACCTTATCAATCCACCTTGGTTCTATGATAATCACGGTTTAAGATATACCTTAAACCGTGATAATAACTATTATTTTCCACGATTAAAGATATGCCTAAGTAGCATTGATTATATTATATACAAAATGTATATTAAATGTTTATTTAATCAATGTAAGTAGGTATACGTCCTTTAATCGCGCCATTTACTAAAATAAACTAAATAGCATTCATCCAATCTACTAATTGATGTGTATCTTGTCAAATATTTTTTTTTAATTTGACAATTTGTTGGTATTTCAGTATTTGTCAGTTTCAAAATTGACAGTCAAAACAGTAAAATACACTTTATTATAGTACAATAATTATTTATTTATATTCCACAAGACTAACCAATTCTGCAGTACAAAACTATTCGATCTGTTGTATGTTTTTACTAAATCATAATTAAGCTATTTTACTATCGATAGATTATAAAATACTCATATATAAAAATAAATAACTACCATAAACCGTGAAATTTTATTTTTGAAAACCAAAATTATATATTATATATTTTGATGATGACAGAAATGCACGACCCAGACTTACAAACTAAATCAAGACGTGGTATGTACATATTATTATGTCTGCAGCAATCAAATTTTCTTATTTACATTATTTTATGTTTGTTTCATTTCAAAATAAGCCACTGGAATTTTGTCAGAAAATCTTCATTTTGTTGCAAACGAACCATCCTTGGCGTTTTACAGACTCCAAGAACATGTACGAAAATCTGTACCGCCCATGATAGAAAAACGAGTACAAGTTCAAAAACTTCATAAGGAGTTACAAGGACACTATTATGATGTGGAATATGCAATAGGGTAAAAATACATTTATTTGCTCTTAGATTAGTTAATAATTACATTTGTATGACTCATATTACACCTTGATGTTGTAAATTAGAGCTATCAATTCAATTAAGAACTGTGAAGAACCATTGAATAATATTCAAGAACAACTTAAAAATGCTTTATTCCTTAGTCAACAAATCAAGTATGAGCATACTAGACGGTGAGTTTTCAGTTATAAATATTCGTATTTTAGATTGTCAAGTAGGTACTTCATTGAAGTATATACTTATAGTTATAGGTAATTACAAGTACAATATTCAATGCACGCTTTATCAAAATTGTATGATTTTATTTTGTTTTATTATGAATTATGATTATTTTTGAGACATCTAGGCATATATTTTTTTTTTTATGTGTATATATATTATGTAGATTGAAAACTTCTCAAATAGAAAATGATGCACCGTCCATGCCTAATAAAAATGTACCAGTATGATTGTTTATATTGCGTGTGCTTACTGTAGTTCTATCTGGTAAGACATTTCTAGTTGGATGTCCATATTTAACTTTGAGCTTATTGTTGATGTTTTCTTAACATTACATACTATTCTGTTTTATAATTTTATTTATTTATTTTAATATTTTAGTGGGAAATCTAAAAAAGATTCTATGTATAAACGGCTATCTGCACACTTGACTACCACTCTTGACCTACCTGAATTACCAGAAGCTATCAGAGATACAGCCAACAAAGTAGAATCAATGGTGAACAGTGCACGGCATTCTAATATATATTAATATCGATTAAAAAAGTTATAATGCTGTATAGTAGTGAAACGTTAATAAATTATAAATATTTCTTATCAGAAGGCGCATCTTCACTCCAAACACTTGCGTTTCAAAATAAAATCATTCAGATCAGTTGTGTAAAACTTCAGAAATAGCTGATCAAAGAAATTGTCTCACGGTTTAGATATATATACACTCAGGTAAATATATATGTAGACATTTGAGGCCTTTTTTTGGTAATTTATGTACCATGTGAGCGAACGAAATCACTGTAAAAGTGCCGATACCAAATTGTGTGATACCAAATAATTTTCCCTTTAATGATCCTTAAATATTATATCATAAAATGGGTGTATAAATTTATAAAAAATATTTAAGTTTTATATACTATACTTTTTGAAAAGTTCTAATCATGCTTAATATTACACACAATCTATAGTATATGGTCAATATCATAGATATAGATAATAATCTATATCTGTGTCTAATATAAATATATTGACCGAATTTGTCAAAATTATGTTTATTTTGGAAGTTGACTTTATTATACAATTTATTTGTTGTTATCTTATCTTGTATATTATAATAATTGTTAAGCTGCCATAGTTATATTAGTTGCTAGTATGTTAACCAAATTGCAAAATTTTTTTTTTATTCATTATAAGGTTGACAAAAAATAAATAAATTCTAAATACTGAGTTTTCTTTATTTCAATGCGATTACAAATTTTTAACTTTCAGTGTCATTAGTGTCAAACAAAAAAATGATTACATTATATAAATATTAAGTCATGCATGAAAATATCATAATCACAATTACCATTGAACGTATGAGTAAAAATTAAAATACGTTTTTTTTTCTTTTAAAATAATATTGTTATTTTTTTTTTTATCAAATATTTACTATTCGTTTATCCATTTACTGAACTTCATTACACAGTGTCGTCAATGATTTATCGGATATTTGTTTTATGGAACTCTAAGTAGACCAAATTCCTTTTAGTTAAATAATTTTTTAAAAAATTGAATGTACCTTGCGTGTTTGACTAAAAATTGGATTTATAGATTATGTAATGGTGTAACATATTATAGTAGGCGGTTGCAAATACCCATTTAATTGCAAATAGCATTGCAATTATTAGCCATCAACGAATAATGATTAATTATTATTTTATTTTACATTAGTACAATACAGTGTACAAAATTCTATTTTTCTTTCATTATAATACCATGACATCAAAATGACAAAATATTTTGATAGATAATATGAATGTACATTTAGTGGAGAGAAATAAATAAGTAATTCTCACACTGTAATCCTATACTCTGCATGATACCATACCTCCATCAGTAAATGGAAGTGACATTCCACTGTTCCAGTAAGTTTTAACAATGTTTTTATATTTTAATAACTAAATATAAAATAAAATACTGCTGAACAACCAGACTTCGCTCGGTAAAGATGATACAATAATATAAATTACAGCGCTATATCTGTGTACTTAGCTTTGAAACTAGTGATGGTAAAATGCTAATGTAAAATAACAATACTATTTACACTGATACTGCTTTTTTTTGTCATCACTATTTTGAACTTATTTCGCTGGGGTGGGCAATCCCCTAGTGGTGAATAGGATGGTTTAACACTTGGTATATTTACAATCGTGGTTCAAGCTAAACTTTTCCGATGTCTCGTGAGAACAAAATTTGAAATTTATGCCATCATCGATCTAATAGTTTTTGAGTCTTTAACAGCTGCAACAAACATACTGACATTAAATCAGCGTGTCATTTGTTTTAATCGAGCATCGCATACTCAGTTTGGCCCTTAGGGCCATGGCTTGTCTGAAACTCTATTTCAGGCAAACGGGCTTGAGCAGTGTATTCTCAAATGGTTTCCAGTATTACTTCCACTGTTGATCGTCTCTTTCAGACAAACATGCTTGAGCAGTGCGTTCTCTATCAGCTTTGATTAAATATAGTATATTTAATCAATGCTATCAATTTCTAGTCTTGCTTCCTGTTGCTCGTCTGTTACAGACGAACTGGCTTTAGCAGTAACAGTGCGTATCTGAACGGTTTCTATTTTTGGGTCCTGTTGCTCATCTGTTTCAGACAAATTTGCTAGAGTAACGCATACTCGAACGGTTTCCAGTCGTGCTTCCCTTTTCTCGTCTGTTTCTAAAGCTAGTTTTGCTCTTGATGCCTTCTTCCTTCGTGCTTGAGGTGTGTATCAACCAATCGCTGATCGTTTGGGTGGCATAATTAATTTTGAAGTTATGCTAAATTAAATGTCGAAACACGATTAGATTTCTTCCAAAAATAATACAAACACAATTTGACCAAAATATCTAATAAATGACATGGAAACAATAACTACTTCACGGATGGTCTTACTAATAACTAAGTCTAACTTATTAAGTAATTACTTGGAATCTTCAACTTTTAACTGTTGACTGTGGTAATATGAACACTGTGCAGGACAAAGACAAACGTCTAATCAGTATTCAGCTTGATATAATATTAAATATACTTGTTTACATGTTTATCATACTTTAATCAACGATCGTGGAATCGTTGTGAACCAAGATTTAAGATCAACTTGTACGGTTGACCATCAGGGATTCATAGTGCCTACAATTAATAAATGGGAGTGTGGGAAATTGATGTATCATAGAAAAAAGATTAATATTATATAATATATTGCATATTTTTATAACATAGGCACAGAACCATAGATAAAAGCATAGACCTATAAACTAACAGATAGTGCTTAGAGAGAGAAGAATCAAAGTAGTAAAATGTATACAGTTCCTTGTGGCGGGATCCTTCACTACTTTATGTTCTTTCTCTTTCGGTTATATGGTTATATGATCACCTAGCATTATATATATATAAAAGACTGAGATCTGACATATCAGACGAGAGGAGTGAGAGACAGAGACACAATTAAAGATATATCTTAAATAGTTGGCAGAGAGTAGAGATTCATACTATTCAGAGCTAAACATGAGCATCAGAGTTCACACAGACTAAATTAAATTATTTTTCTATACACAAAAAAAACTAGTCAAATCTCAAATTGTATTTTTCTGGACTTAGAAGAAAATAGAGTTCTCAATTTGTTGTCTTAGGTATATTTTTAAATTTTAAATTTTAATATTTATTTTATTAATTATAATAATTAATATGTAGCTGATAATCAGCATTTAAATAAACTAAAAAATATTTTATATATCTGTACCAAAACTAAATGTATGTGTGACCTATCCTAGTTAAGTTGAAAAATAAGCTACAAACACCCTCAGAGTTTCAAGTAATATATAATGATGTAACTATTTGTAACTGATTGTAAACAATACATTAGGTCTGAATATACAGAGGACAAAGGAAAAAACATTAATATATATATAAATTACTAGATGACAGTTATCAATATTCCGAAACATGGGCATATCCATGCTCAAAGCTACAAATAATAATTACTAGGTAATCTTTAAGCCATTAAAACACTTTACCTAAGTATCTGTTAATTATTAGATGTAATTTTTGCACCTGGTTTTGTTTGTATAATATAATCCTGAGCGGGGCGAGGAAGCTAGTAGTTTTACAATGTTTATTTTTATTTTTTTTATATTCTGTAAACAACACTTCCACATGAAGGAGTGCTTCAATTTCAACATATAGTATCTTATATTTTAGCGAATTGGATCAAGATTTTTAGAGAGGTAATTTTTAGTTATTAAACGCCACTGGTAAAACCACCGAAAAATTCACAAAAAAATAGGATTTTAATTGTTAACGCTTTGTTTATCATCTCGGAAACGAATAAAATTTTGTTTTAGAATCGTTTTTATCGAATGCAATACTTGCATTCAAATCTAATACTGTAATAATACACTATCCTGTCCGAGGACTGAAGGCATGATGGACTAACTTCCAAAACCGCTGACAATCTGACATACTCCACCACCACGCTGTACGCACCCGCTTTTTTTTTATAAAATTAATATCTTAAATTATGTTTAAATTGTAAATTATTTTTATTTTTGAATAAATAATAGATTATTCATGAATATGAAATGTCCGATTTTTGGATAAAAATGTGTGCGGTTTTGTCCTATAATTTAATGTATGATTTTTGGAGTCAATGACAATAACTACCTACTTGTTGTACCTAACTACTAGTAACTTATACTACTTACATACACTCATACCATATCTGTTATAATATGTAAAATTGCCATTTGGCGTACAATAAACAATAATAAGAATATTGCCAAATAAAGAAATCAGTTGTACTTAGAAGTAATTTAAACTTAGTTTTAATAGAAATAATTTATATTAATTTTTTGACTTAGGGAATGACAATGAAAAATAAATAGTAGGTATAAAAATCAAATGTTCAGTACATTATGAACAATTAACATGGTACAAACCAATTTGTGTTCTTATATTTAGTGTTTCTTCTTTTTGTTCTGTACAATGGGTTGTTTGAGCAATGAATTGGAATTGTATGTCTTTTGAGAAACATTATAAATATTGTACAGGGCAAATAAAGAAAACAGCAAACTGAAAAATATAAATACATCAATATTAATCAATATTTTATTATTAATAGTTAATACAACACAAGCCTGAGTATTAACTAGCAGAAAAACGAGAAATACCTAAATTGTATGCATTAGAAAAATAGAATCAATAAATTGATTAGCGTGGTTCTACGACTATTTGGCAATTCATGATATAAATAAATCCATTTTAAAATAGAAAATACTTTACTCAAGTGAGTATTTTAATTAATTAATATGAATAAACTTAATAAGAAATAAGTAGGTAAATATGTTTAAATGTTTGAGGAGTTGAAATTTAATTAACTAGCCCATCTTTGTGGTAAAATGTATACAATTATTATTAATAGATATAAATAAATCATAATATTTACCCAGTTGTAGCGCATACTCTGTGTATAGAGACACATGTGAAAAAAGTGAACAATAATGACAATATAACTGAAAAAAAAAAATCAAATGTTTCAATTAGCAATATAAATATTTATAACTAAAAAATCATTAAGTCTCTTAAAGCATAGAAATATATCAGGTACAATATTGATTAGTAATGATTTAAAATATATAAATATATTTGACTCTTCAAATCATATAAGAATACATAATACCTAAATAGTAAATACAATTTAACATTCAATAGACTTATTATTAAACTTATGTTCAAAATTTCTACTTACTTTCTGGAAATAAGCTAGCTTGATATCCTTCCCCCAAAAGTAATGTCATTAGATTACTTACAGCCTGGAAATCACATAGTTAAGGAAAAATAATTACAACTTATTACCTGCATAAAAGGTTATAATATATACATGCTAAGTATTTATTATTTTATTTATGAAAAAACTTTAAAGTTATAGGTAGGTATTTGTAATGATTAATTTCTTTTATATTGGATACTGAGAAAATTTTTAAATTTTTTTTCTTAGGCCTTAAGGTATTTTTTTTTTCTTAAACAAGATCTACTTATAAACTCATTTACTAATTAATTTCTGAATATGTAGGCAGAAGTTCACATTACATGATAATGACACATTTTTTTTTTTTTTAAATTGGTCATAAGGAAAGTGGCTTCACTAGTTTACCTCTAAATCAATTACCGCATGTGCTTTTTTGATAAATTTATTATTATGAATATATTATTTATTTACTATTATTAAAACGGAACCAGGTAATGAACACACAGTGGCAGTCAATGATTTTGTCAAGGGGGAGGGGGAGGGAGGTGATATGGCTAACTTTTAAACGTGCACTGTTTGATTGTTAAAATTATAGTTAATGGTTATCAGATTTTAAACATTAAAAAAAGATCATAGAGGGGTTCTATCTCCTCTCGTTTGACCACCACTACAAACATGTAAAATGAGTAATAGATCATGCAGGTACTTAGAAAATGTGTTTTTAAATAAGCACGTAAAGTCGTGAACGCTTAACCAAACTAGCATGTTTGACATAACTTGTTAAACAATAATAAAAATATTGTAAGTAGGTACACAATTAAAAACAATAAAAGGATACAGTCAAGGACAGCGTAAACAACACTGAGCCAAGAAAACCAGTACCTATAACCAACATTGAACTAGACGTCAGCCATTTGCTGTTGAGCTGCATGACCGAGAACAGTGACAACGCTAATAGCGTTGAAATAAGAAACGACATGCCCGTGGAAACAGCTGAAAATAAAAAGCAAGATTTAAGACTACATTGTCACATTGATTGTTATTTTGACTGTGGCTAGATATAATTCATCAAACGCCAGACTGTTGTCTATATCAATTTGCATGTTCGAACAATCAACCATATTCATAGAAAATCAGATTTACCCATATTTGGCACCAGAATCGTAAGATTTGAATTAGTTGAGAGACAAAAGTCGGTGCGTCGACTTTGAAAACCAATTTAACGCCGCTCCAAGATCGGTGTCTTAATAAAAAGTAAAGAAAATTGAAGACGCCAATTTTTTTTTAAATTCTTCTTTCGTTTTTTATCAAAACAACATAAACGTCGTGTACGGTGTACTCGACACTCGTGTGTTGTGTGTAACGTTTTAATTTGCCGGGCAATATATAGATATTCGAAAACGATGCCCTCAACGGCACGTCCTGGCAGCCGAGTGTCAACGATCGCCACTGCACTCAGCACCACGATTAAAGATATAGCGCCTTCAATCGCGCTCGGCACTGCCCACGACTGGCCACTCGCCAGAATGGCAGAAGGTGACAATTGCCAGATCTGAGATTATAATATAGTATCGAATTCTCGATAACGTAAAACAATAGCGCCCTTGGAACTACCATGAATTATAATTTTTATTCGCGTCGAATTCAGTAATGTTGGTTACACTGCAAAATTCCTCACTCTATGTTTTTGTGTCATATATATATATATGAGAAAATAATAATATGTTGACACAATATTATTACTATAATTACGTTATCATGAGACGAATTCCATCGATATACGATAGATATTTCGCGTAATTGTTATTCTTTTAATCGTTTCTTGGCTCTTCTAGTTATTCTTTTTTTTTCTAGCCTTTCATAATTATTGTTGTGGCGTAGATTCTATACGTTTCTAAAACCATTTTTGTAGTTTACGTGTTAAGTATACTCTGAAATTCTTGTCGAATCGCATTTGTTTGAAAATACTAATTAATACTACTATAAGGTAACTTAAGACTATATATTTATAGTAACAGTCATTTAGGTATAAAAACTCAAAAATGTACATAAACCAACCGTGATGATTGACATTATGAATTACGACACAATAACGGTAATCAGTTCTGTTTGCAAAGCAATCCTTCAGTATTGTGCCAACTCGCATCCATTTGAAGAGCGTACACTCGCCCTTGATCAACCAGTCAAGATTGGACGTCTGTTGGCTAAAGCCAAAGTAAGTCCACACAATGGGATTTTTGATTGTAAAGTATTGTCGAGAAACCACGCCCTGCTATGGCATGAAAATGGAAAATTTTTTTTACAAGATACAAAAAGTAGTAACGGTACGTTTGTTAACAACCACAGACTCAGTAAAAGCGGCGAAGAGTCTAAACCACAAGAAGTGTTTAGTGGAGATGTAGTCCAGTTTGGTGTTGACGTGATCGAAAACTCCAAAAACATATCTCACGGCTGTATTACAGCTGTCTTAAAATTATATCATGCTGACGGTACTGAGGCTAAATCTAATCCTGTTGAAAATTTTATTAGTGATGTATCTACTCAAGATTTATACACTATAGATGCTTATATACGAGATGCAATGCACAGGGAAGCAAATTTAGAAAATAAATTATTTAACTTGGAAAGGCTGTTATCCAACATAATTGGGGAAACAGATAATAGTTGGAAAGCTCTCGTTGCTGAGGATCGTCTACTATCCAAAATTGAATTTTTAGAAAATCAACTGCAGTATTACAAAAAAGATCATGGGGAAGATGAAATGAAACAGGAAATATGTGATTTAAAACAGTATAAATACTCATACCAAGGAATGGCTAAAGATTGTTTAAAAAAAGAAATGGAAGAAAAATTGAAATTGATGCAGAAATGTCAAGAATTAGAAACTCTGTTGAAACATTCCATAACTGAACAAAGTGCTTTGATGAAGCATCTGAATGATGCACAAGATGAAATCAAAGAAGTGTGTTCTAAGTTAAATACAGAAGTTGCTAATCATGAAAATTGTATGAAAGAATTTGATGCATCAAAAGAATTACATGAAACCGAATTAAAAACACTACAAGAATCAAAAAATGAAATAGAACTAAACTTTCATAATAAATGTGAAGAAGTCGAAAGATTACGAGCGGAAATAGCTAAAATGAATTATGAGATAAACACGCGCAATGTGCTTCTTTTGACCTTACAAAATGAACATGAGCTTACTGAAGATATTTCTCTTAATAAGTACTTTAATGATATAATGTCTTATATTGTACATATATTACAAGATCGTCAGACTTATCTAAATCAAATGAATTCCCTACTAAGTCAAATGCAAAAACACATAAAACAAAAAGCTGATTTAGAAAATCAAGTATGCCAGTTACAGACAGAACTTGATCTAAATCATGAATCTTTAGTGAACTGTACCAAGATTAAAAATGTTAATGAAACAGATAATACAGATCCTGATCAACTAAAAATGATTATATTGAATGATGATAGTTTAAAAAACATTGAAGTTTTATCTAAAGACATAGAGATTCAGACAGATTTTTATAAACAGAAATCGGATGTCATTGAATTTAGACTATCTGAAGCAAAAGATGTACTGCTGGACTGTATAACTAATTTGGATGATCAAGAATCCACTATAAAACATCTTAAGAAAGAGATTTCTTGTAAAGATATTGTACTATTGTTGATGTCTGAGTATTTATGTCAGCTATCAAGTATTGACTCTAATAACATACATAATGTGCCAGATATACTACAAAAAAATCTTTGCTCTTTTAGTAACTCAAAAAGTCTTGACCATAGTTTAGAGGATTTAAAAGTCTCTCAAATACAGAGTTTAAATAATACATCCCAAATACAGAAAAATGATATTGTAAACGAAGTCTTGATACAAGAAATCAGCTCTGATACAGTGGACACAAAAGAAGATTCAGTATTTGACCAAAATGAATTAGAACAAATTCGTAATGATTATGATTTATGTTTAACAGAAAAAAACAATCTGAAATATGAATTAGAGCAAATCACAATGAGATGCAAAGAGTTAGAACAAACTCCAAATTTCCACTTATTTTTTGCGTTACCATCAATAGTATTATTTTTAGTCTTAGTAATTAGATTTTATTCTTATTTGTCCTATTTAACAGGAACAGCTGAATAAGTGCAATTAACAATATTATTTATAATTTTATTGTTATTAGTTTTAGAACTGAAATGTTTTTTGAGCTCAGGTATTATTGTATATGAAAAAATTAAATTTTATAAACTACCTGTCATAAACAAAAATTTATATTAAATTATTAATATCCAAGTAAATAAAAATAAATCTTAGTTAAAAACAATAACACAATTTTATCAACTGTGAAGTTGGATCACATATCTTTTAGAATAATTACATTTATCCTCCAGCTTTCTGTTATATTTGCCATTAGTAGTTATGTATTATTTTATAACTGTAAACTGATATTACTTAATATGTGATTCCATCCATATAATAATATATTTTTTGAAATTATATATGTTTTTTTACTTAAACTTAAAAAATAATATATATATACATACATTTATGCTGATTGGTTTTTCATAAGCCATCAATTAATATTCTTACATTTTCAATGCTATGAAAGTATTAAAATTTATTTTTATTTTTTACATTAATTGTTTAATATTTTGTTATAATTTTCTTAGCTTTTTGTTGTTTTTGTTGTTCTCTTATGCAAAATTGTCTATCAACTATATTTATTATTTTTAAATAATTGAGTTTTATAATTTAAGATCTGTAATAGGTTAATGTAAGAATTTTTTTAATTATTTAATTAATATAACAAAATATTTATTGCATTAAATTAAATATTAATTTACTACAATATTTCAGTCCTAATGATTTCTGTTAGTAACTATACATAATTAATTATTCGGGATTGTTTTATAAGTATGTGTAATGTAAAATGTGTTATAAGACAATGTAGTGTGTGTAAATTTTATTCTCAAAAATGTTGATTTATTTTGAAGACAGGAATGTTATTCAATTTTATCTCAGTACTTTATTTAATATTTATTCTTCTAATTCATTTATATTGCCACATTGTTTTTTTTTTTTTAGTAAATAATTTTTGTATTTAATGGAAATTATGTACTCGTTGACTGAACCATCGAAATCCAATTAATATTGTAAAAAATCTATATATTATATTATAGTTAATGTTGTATGTTATTGAATTATTATAAACATAAATCATTGTAGTCATTAATTATTATTGTTGTAATTTTTAAACAGAAAATAGTACGAATATTAAATTATTATCTATTTTGTTTTTTTTATTTTCAATTGTTTGTTTCTTTTATTAACTTTATATGTCGACAATCATTTTTGAAACGGAATGTCTTTTCAATAGAAGGTAATCTTTAACAATGATATAATCAATTGTCAGGATATCAAACCAAGAATAACATACAACATTTAATATGTGAAAAATCTTTGTGTACAATTTTACAATTTGGTGGAGGTGTTCTTTAATATTTATATGCAATTTCATCAGGTGTGGTTTGATTCCCTGATGATTGTATATGAGAACATGTTTTGTTAAGTGAACAAAAATAAATATATATTAAATCAACAAACTCCATTTTTATTTTTCAGTCTTTAATGATGGAATCATTGGATCAGTTAACTATTAATAATTTAGAAGTCATGGATGTAGAAAGAGGTTCTATTAATAGTAGTGTAATGAACATTGACAGGAACAAAATTGAAGCTATTCCTAAAACTAATCAAGTACAGATAAACACATGTAAAAGTTGAATTATAAATAATATGCAAATGTATGTATATTTTGTGTAGCCTATAGAATTGCAAGATCTAACGGGTTTAACTGTGTATGATGTGAATCATTTTGAACAAGAAGTTTTACAACAAGTTACCAATGATGTACTGGATAGTAAAACTATGTTTAACACTAGTGAGGTTCCTGCAATGACTTTAGGAGTTTTAGGAATTGAAGAAACTGAATATGAACGTAAAATTAGGACAGGAGAAATGACACCATTTGGTTCAACAGATGTTTCACAAAAAAAGTCTAAAAGGTATAATATTATTGTTGTAGTGTAGATCATTGCTGTTGATATAATATTTGAAATATTTTTAAAAATGTATTTGAATCTGAAAACTTTTAGCTCTGAAGATATGTTGGAAAAGTATTTGGTATCTCAATCTAAACTTTCGACAATGATTCATAAACCTAAAATTAAATCATCCAGTTCAAAAAAAGAATTGAAAATAAATATAGAAAGAAAAGAACCAAAGGCAAAAGAATCGGGGAGTGAATATTTTCCATCAACAGATTCTGGTAAATACAAAATCGATAGCCTTCTGTATTATATTTAAATGTTACTTCTGACTATATAGTTATGCCTACATAATATAAAATATTATTTTCTATTTAAGAAAATGAATCATCTATCCCGGTGAAAATTAAAAGTAAAAAACGATCAAATAGTCACAAAAAAATATGTAATCAATATTCAGATGAAGATTATAATGATGGTTCTGATGATGAGTATTTTGAACCTAGACGTTGTACAAGTAAATAATTAGAATGATCTCTATATTAGTTTAATTTTTGTATTCAGAACAAAAACTCCTATATCATACACATCATTTTTTTTCAAGGTCAATACAAATCATCTGATGATGGAATAGAAGAAAACTATGAGTATCGATTAAGAGAGTACGAAAAAAATAATCCAGAAATAGCCACTGATAATGAAGGTGTATTTCATGCTATTGATGGAGATTATTTTAAAGTTCCAAAAGAAATTTGGGAAAAATTATACAAGTAAATGATTTATATTGAGTATGCATCATGCATGATGGCCTATAATTTATGTATGCAATATTATTGTTATTAGATACCAAAAAATTGGCATAAAATGGTTATGGGAATTACATCAACAAGGTTCTGGTGGTATATTAGGAGATGAAATGGGATTAGGCAAAACTATACAAATGATTGTGTTTTTTGGAGCTCTGTATTGGAGTCGTTTAAAAGATAAAATAACTGGTATACGTGGCTTAGGTCCTAGTTTAATTGTTTGTCCTGCAACTTTAATGCATCAGTGGGTTGACGAATTCCATAAATGGTGTCCACCTATACGTGTTGCTGTTTTACATGAAACTGGATGTTATAAAGGTAGGCATTTTCAATTAAATAAGAGTAAAAACTATATATTTAAGTCCAATGCTATTTAATAATTTGATTTGTAAGTATTGAAATGTAAGAACTTTAATTTGAGCACTGAATTATTATTTAATACTTACTTGTTAATTGTTTGTAATCACTAATCATTGTCTATTTTTACACTTATTCATTTTGGTTTTAGGCAAACCAGGGGATTTAATTAAAGAAGTATGGTCTAGTAAAGGAGTTTTGATTACTACGTATAATGGTTTGCTCCAACATATCAATAATTTGTTAAAAAATAATTGGCACTATGTCATTTTAGACGAAGGACATAAAATTAGAAACCCTGATTCTAAAGTAAGTAAATTTAATCTTCTCTATTAATTTCATTAATTTAAATTGTTAAGCTTTGTCTCATATTTATATAATATTTTTTGTAAGAGAAAACAATGTAGTTTTTTATTTGATATTAAATCCAATCAATTTCAATTTATAGTTAGATACTTAAAACAAAATTCAATTTTATAGATAACTATTGCCGCAAAACAATTGAAATCTAGCCATAGAATCATTATATCTGGTTCACCCATTCAAAACCATTTAAAAGAATTATGGTCGCTGTTTGATTTTATTTTTCCTAGCAAACTAGGGACTTTACCTGCATTTATTAAAAGCTTTGCTGTACCAATTACTCATGGGGGTTATGCAAATGCTACTGAATTACAAGTAAATATTTTTAATTCATTCACTTAAAGAGTTATATATTTTTTGATTAATCAATTAAATCATTGCATATAAACTAGATAACTACAGCTTACAAATGTGCCACAATACTTAAAGACACAATAACTCCATATCTTTTAAGACGTATGAAAGCTGATATTCAATCACATATATCTCTACCAGACAAAAATGAGCAAGTACTGTTTTGTCGCCTAACTGAAGAACAAAAAACAATGTATCGAGGATATCTTGAACATTCCGATATAATATCTGAAATAATGAATGGAAGTTGTAAAGTCTTTGTTGGCATATCTCGATTAAGGACAATCTGCAACCATCCTGATATTTTCCAGACAAATCTTGTAAAATATATATACATTTATTACAATGTATAGTATTGATTTTTTATATGAATTGTTATTATTTTTAGGAAACTGGTGCTTTTGGCTATTGGAAAAAATCTGGTAAAATGATCGTAGTTGAAGCTTTATTAAAAATGTGGAAAAAACAAGGCCATCGAGTGCTGCTCTTTACTCAAAGTGTAAAAGTAAAATATAATATATCCATAACAAAATTATAACTTTACCTTGTATTCATTTAATTATATTTTTTCGTTTTAAGATGCTTAATATTTTTCAAAAATTTATTATTGAACAAAATTACTCATATTTGAAACTTGAAGGATCAACATCCATTGGTTCTCGTCAACCTATTATTAACAAATTCAATAAAGTAACAAACATTTTTTTTTTAAATACTTTTTTAATTACTTTTTTTTACAAATGTTATTCTTTTTTAGGACCCATCAATATTTGTTATGATATTGACAACAAAAGTTGGTGGATTAGGTGTTAACCTTATTGGAGCTGACCGTGTGATTATATTTGATCCCGATTGGAATCCTGCCACAGATTTGCAAGCTAGAGAAAGAGCTTGGAGAATTGGACAGACAAATTCTGTCACTATTTATAGATTACTTACTGCTGGAACTATAGAAGAAAAGGTATAATAATTTTTAGTAAATAGAAATGTCATTCAATTGAATATTACCTATATTATTTTATATTTTAGATATATCATCGTCAGATCTTTAAACAGTTTTTAAGCAATAAAGTATTAGTGGATCCTAAACAACGCCGTTTTTTCAAGTCAAATTATTTATATGAACTTTTCACTCTTCAAGATGTGGACGATAATGGTGTTGTAGAAACAACGGATTTATTTGCTGGAACAGGCTCGGAAGTAATTAAATTATGAATTATTTAATATTTCTTGGACATATTTTATGGACATTTTTATTTTTCTAGATCAATTTAAAAAAAATTATGACTGCTCGGCGTGAAAGAAAGAAGTCTAAAAAGAAATCTTCAACTTGTTCGTTTTCTGATGATAAAATTGAAGCTATGAAACAAAAAGCACGAGAACTTAGTAAAATTATTGGTCAAAATTCAAAAACAGTTATAAACCAACAAATAAAACCAGAAATGTGTATTAATAGTGAACATTGTAATGATATAGATAGTATTAACCAATCTCAAAAGAATACTGAAACTTCTGAAAATAATGATAAACATTTTACTTTTGCGAATAATGATATTTCAAATATTCCATCTTGCAGTAAAAGTGCAATAGAAAATACATCACCTAAAATGATTGAAGCGCCAAACCCTGCCTCTAAAAGAACAAAAAGTAAATATTTAAATTCCAAACACAAAAAACCTAAAATACCATATTTAGTAAAGTGTGATGTTTATCAAGAAGAACATTTTGATGATCTCACATCCAAAAAGCAAGACGATTACGTTCTTGAAAAGTTATTCAACAAATCGGGTAGGTTTTATTAAATAATTATGTGATTCACTTATCCAGAAAATAAATAATATAATATAATTTTTATTTAATAAAGGTGTAAAAGCAGCAATGAGACATGATAAAATTATGGAATCTTCAAAATCTGATTATGTTATAATTGAAAACGAAGCTCAAAAATTAGCTAAAAAAGCAATCGAAGATCTTGAAGCATCCCGTGCTCAATGTTGGGAGTCAGGATCTGGTAGGTTAAACTGGACTGGCAATCAAGGAACAGTTAGACCGAAATTATTTAACAATAAGGAAACAAAGTAAGCAACCTATAGTGTTAATTTTTTCAAAATGATTTTCATTAATCTATGTTTGCATTATTATTATTTACCTATACCTATCTACCTACACCGTGTTATTATTAATTTTTTTTTTTGTTTAATGTTAGTGATGAATCAAATGGTCCATCAATACTTTCCTTAATGAAAAAGCGTAATGGATTCGTGGAAGCCACACAACGTGAAATGCAGATGTTAAACAGTATCAGAGAATATTTGTTAGAGAACAATCAAAGTGTGAACACTGATCAAATAGTAAACCAATTCAGAAATAAATACTCAGCCGAAGATACGCCACTCTTCAAGTCATTGTTAAGCGAAGTTTGCACATTTAACAGGTGCCCTGATAAAACTGGTGTTTGGACATTGAAACCAAAATATTGTTAAACCATTTAAATTAAGTACAAACAATATTTATTTTACTATTAAAGTATACCAAAACAAACAACTTTTAAATGTTACTTTGTTATATATTTAATTTAATTACCTATTCTCGCACGTTTACTTCTTCAAAATATGTTTGTGGATTATTGTTATATTAAATAAGTCATTATTTAGGTACTTAAATTAATAATATAACATTGTTCATGGTACATTCGACTGTCTAATATGTATAGTAATATTGTACCTTGCAATATTTGTAACAATGTCAATTCAAGTTTATTAAATAATTTATAGGTATCTTATAAGTATGTATTAATTTTAAGATACTATCGCTGGGTTTCATGAATAATCACTAAAAATGTATTGAAAAAATAGTGAGCTAATGGTTCCTTAAACATGATTTAGTGGCCCGTGATTGGTCCATTAAATTAATCAATTTGTCATGCAACTCGACATATATTGATATATTACATTGTTAAATATATTACATTTTATTAGAATTTAATTAATAATGTAATGAAAGTTATTATTTTAAATTTGTATGAAATAAAAAAAAAGTTTTATTGTTATACATATTTTTCTTAGTTCATATTAAATATAAATTATATTTGTAGAGTTGATTGGGTATTGTTTTTTTTCTAGTTGATTCAAGTTCAAAATTCAAGTTCTCATGAATCCCTAACCTTACTCGAAAGGGATGAGAAACCTAACCTACAACCTACAATGCAATTCCAGGGCTCTATTATTGACATTTTTAGTTTATTAATTAGTAAGTATAATAACTAATAGTCAATAGGAATACAAAAATTAATTAATTAAATAAAAATATTGACTAATAAAACAGTAGACTACTCTATTTAAGTTGAGTAGAGTCAAGTAGTAGGTACTGCTCCAACTCTAAATTATTATGTAAAAGGCTGCACAGGTCACAAGTCGATCAGGAATATTGCAGGATACAGTCTAATCACAGGTGATTACACCTGTGGGCTATAATATTTCTCATTTTCTCTCTATCTCTATACAGTATTTGTCATGTACAGCAGTATATATTTTTTTTCAAATAATGCCATAAGTTTTATCATTTTTACATTACTTACCTATACGTATATATTTAGGTTTTTAGACTCTAAAAATAAGAATTATCATTCTCTTTTTGCCTTTTGAGCTATTTATGGGTATATTAATAATTTCTATTTATTTAATAATATTTTTATTAGTTCTTTTCAAGATTATTTTCAATGAAAACCTTGATTATATTTTCAAACTTTTCGAATCAACGAAAAATGATATATTATCTACATTTATAGAAAAATATTAAAGTAAATCAAAAATATTTAAATATCTCTTGGCTATAAAATTTTCAAAAAGAGTACACAGTGATGCGAGTTATTTACCGAGGTGCCAATAGTGAAATAGAGGAACCAAATCTTTGAGGAGGAGTGGTCATAAATAAGGGTGACGTTACAAAATTCAACTTAAGGTATGATGCAGACCCGTCGCTAGGGCACAAGCCATATTATGTGCGTTGCTATAGGGCGGCATACAATTTTAAAGGAATTGAAGGCGTCAAAATTAAATAAATATCGGTAAAGAAGAGGGGCATTAACTTTTTCACTTTAGGGTTGAAAATATCTAAAGACGATTGAAGATAGGTATAGTGCCGTCGTCCGTCGTGCAGACCGGACATTTGCGGTTAGTAAATGTACTCGTAAATTACTGCAGAAAACTGCGGCGGAGGAATGATACTGACAGCTGGGTCTGAACTGAAGTAATGATGTCCTCCACCTACGATGTACCTATAGGCTATAATTATTATGAATAAGTATGTGACTATGAAGGTTGTGTAAAAAGTTTGTAGTCCCAAATCGAAACAGATAACATATAGTGAGTTGATTGATTTAGAAAAGACAAACAGTATTATAATAACACAATATATATGCGATGTGTATTCCCTCGATAGATCGCCCGATTTATTCTTTTAACGTAAATATTATTATAATTTATAATAAATATTATATTTTACGGTTACAAATTAAAGTTTAGGTTTTAAAATGACGAAGGAACTAAAAAAATTATCGCGAAATGTTCGAAACACATCTACGTGCCGTATCAGAATAGAAAAATGTATAAACATTTTTCGAAATTGTAAAATCTTGTTGATGAATGATGATACAAACAAATAACAACAACGTCCAAACTTGAGTGTCGTGATGTTGTTATAATATCTACTTCGGGGATGGCGCCTGCGCAAACGGTGGCTAATAGGAACATATATTATTTTGGTATACTGATTTCGAAGGATTTATTGACTCGCAGTCATATTGTTCATAAAATCTACATAATAAATAGATTTTTTATTTTACCATTTGCTTCACAAGTCTTATAATATAATATATGTTACATATTAAGTCCGGAATTGTACATTTCGCAATCTGCAGTGAAGGGATTTTTATACACATCGCGTGAACTGAACAATACATTTTTCTGTACAAATAGTAGATAGATTGTTTATACAATTCGTGATGTGTATAACAATCGCACTGAACAATTAATGACAAAATATGAAAATTAACTAAACGATTTGACAATGTTGTAAATACTGTTGTTCAGAAATATAACTTCGACAGACTTAAGTACGGACTAGTACAATATACGCTGCAGTATTTAAACGTGTATTAGTAAAATTGCGCAAAAAAAATAATTCAAATTGAAGATAATTTTAATTTAAAAAGTGTGTTTGTCAAATAAATTTAAAATATTAATTTAAGAACAAATTCAATGTCCATAGCTTATGAAGGAAATTAGAAAAATAACAAATTATGTTCTTATATGCTAAAAATTGAAAAAATAGGACTTCATTAGACTAAGCCGTTTCGACGCTATATTGATGAGGAATCGACTATCGGGGTTCGGGGATCTAGCGGGTCTTTTGTTTTATGCGACACAATTTGCGATTACTCGGTCAACATCCTTCAACCAGACGACAAGTCCAAAGCCCGAAGAACCGCGGTTGAAACGATACAAGACGACGCGGTCGTAGAGCCGGCAGTGCTGCAGGAAGCGGTGAAGGAGCCGAGTGACGATGGTCGTCACCCCGGCCCGGGGACTGGAGGTCAGAAACAGTCGCGGAGACTTGATCGGATAGCTGTACCCGGAAATACGCGCATCTCCACTCAGTAGGACGGCAAGGATTGTCTCCACTGCATGGGGAGGTATCACAAAGACCGTACGCGTACTGTGTTGTTGCTCCCCGAAGACGTGTGTGAAGTTGGCCCCCCGAATTTACCCAATCTGCTACAAACCTATGCCAATATTTTGCAACTATTTGCAACATGCTTTTGGAAATTTGCAACTCCAATATTTCGCCACAATCAACGATTTACTTTTAGGGGGGCCAACTTCACTTAGCCCCCCGACTTTGTCCGATCCACTCCAAACCTATGTAAATATTTTGCAACTTGTTTACAACTATTTGCAACACGCTTTTGGAAATTTGTATAACTCAATACTATTTAACGGATATCAATGTTTCTGTGAACTATTATTTAATATTATATTGAATGAAAAAAAACGGCTTAATACTTGTGATAGGTAAGACTAAGTCGAATTTGAGAGTTTAAAAATATCCACGGCCCATAAAAATTTGCAAGCAAATGATACAGTTCCCCGGCGTACTTTTAACTATGTAAAAAATTTAAATTAGAATTCTGCTTTTGATTGTCTAGAAAGTCAAGTCATCAGTCATCACTCATCACCGGTTTGAGACGAAACCAGAATAAGCAATCCATATGTGGTGATTAAAGTGCTATGACATGCAGTCACATTATCATGCAAATATCATTTTTTTTTTGTTATTTTAGTCAGGTTTTTAATATTGAAGTTTTTACTTTTTTTAGATTTTACATTTAAACTGTCGTCGTTATTTTACGTTTATCAATTATATTTACTCCATTTTAATTTTTTTGCATATTTTTTTAAAGTTTTTATTTATTTTCTTTACAATTTTTTTTACGGTTATTTGGTTTTTTAAATTATACCTTAATTTAAGTTTTTTTGGTTTTTTTAGTTAGGTTTAAATTTTTATGTTTGTGATTTTTCAATAAGTTATTGAATACATTTTTTCTTTTATGTGATTTTTAAATTGGATTGTGCTTAAATTGTTTTTATTAACTTTTAAAATATATTTTTTCAGTTTTCTTAGTCAGGTTGATTTTAAATTATTATTTTTATGTTTTTAGTTTTATATTTAAATTCTCGTCGTTATTTTTTATTTTGCACTTATAAAGACATTGCTTCCATAGGTTGTTACTCTCCAAAGGAGTTAAGCAATCAGCATTTTTTTTCAGGAAACGCCGTGGAATTCAGCTAGTATATAACATATTATATAGCTGGGTGTCCCGTGAGGATTTACCCATTGCAATATCTCCTGAAATAATGAAGATATCATAATTCTGTTTTTTTATTAAGACTCACAGGGACAAACACTACAAATATTTCATGTCTTAATTTTTTTTAATGTTTTGGTAAAAAAAGTTAAAAAATATATTTTTTTATTTAATTATTTTTAAAAAAATCGAAGATAGCCATATTGTAGAGTTAATTTATCTGAAAATATTGACGTTTCAACATTTTGATTTCAGTAATCTCCTGATTTTTAATATTTTTTTCTAGTTTCTAGAAAAACAGCGAATTATTTAATACCCTAGTGGCATAGTGGTGACAAACATATGTGTCCCGCGACCCGCGTGCTCGTACGGCCAGTGAACGCTTTCTGTGTGGCTCGCAATAACCATATTATTTTACTTCTTCCAAATTTATTGATGACATTTAAATAATTATTAAACAAAAAATCAATATGTACATATTTGTATTTTTAATCAATTGAATAACTGTTTAATTTTTATCAAACGGTAATTTGTTGATCAATAAGTTATTTATCAAATCTTATCAGAAAACGATACAAGATTATAATATCGAATATTATAATAATAATATTGACTATTACGTATTTATAAGTTTACGGACATAATACCTTTTTTACTAAATAAAATAAACAAAATAAATTTATTTTATCTATTGATCATAATAATTATTATTATAATATAACCGTATTAATTAATACTAAGTATTACAAATATGTACATATTGATTTTTTGTTTAATAATTATTTAAATGTCATCAATAAATTTGGAAGAAGTAAAATAATATGGTTATTGCGAGCCACACTGAAAGCGTTCACTGGCCGTACGAGCACGCGGGTCGCGGGACACATGTTTGTTACCACTATGCCACTATGGTATTAAATAATTCGCTGTTTTTCTAGAAACTAGAAAAAAATATTAAAAATCAGGAGATAACTGAAATCAAAATGTTGAAACGTCAGTATTTTCAGAAAAATTAACTCTACAATATGGCTATCTTCGATTTTTTTTAAAAATAATTAAATAAAAAAATATATTTTTTTACCAAAACATTAAAAAAAATTAAGACATGAAATATTTGTAGTGTTTGTCCCTGTGAGTCTTAATAAAAAAACAGAATTATGATAGTATTTCATTATTTCAGGAAATATTGCAATGGGTAAATCCTCACGGGACAGGGTGTATAGGTGTATTTATCATAATAATACATATTTTACAGTCTGATACTAACGGTGTCCATGAATTGCACTGTACCTATATTACATTACAAAGTTGCTGAATTTGTGTATCTAATTTTATATAGCTACCAATTTAAGCTACTCTTGGTATAACTAAGTAGGTAACTGTGGAACTTATCTATTGGAGTATTCGAACGTCGTTGATAAAACATCCAGCGTCGACCTGAGTAAGATGATACCTTAAATATATCATGAATAAAGGTTTGCGTTTGCAGCCCCCCCGGACACGTAAACATTGATATCCGTTAAAGTACTGAGTTTCAAATTTCCAAAAGCTTGCTGCAAGTAATTGCAAACAAGTTGCAAAATATTTACATAGTTTTGGAGTGGATTGAGTAAAGTCGGGGGGCCAACTTCACAGACGTGAGGTCGCCGACACGCGAGACCCTCTGGCGGCAGAACGGACGCCCCCGGCTGCTTCGGTCCGTGAGCGAAGACGACGTCGCCCGACGGTACCACCAACGGCTGCTGCAGTTGTGCACGAAGACGACTAGTGACGGCGGCGACGGGAACGGAGTGCTCACGGCGGTCGAGCGACGATAATGACATTAAGATTATACCGGTATGGCTATAGGAACAAGGAAGTCAGCAGCGCCGGTGTCGAGGAAACGAAGCGTTTCGTGGTTCGGCGGACGGCCGCGGCGGTGCAGACGGGTGGCCAGGGTGAAAAACGCGGAGAGTATCAGGAGTCAGGACAGCGGTGCGTTGCGATGCTGTCCGCAGATTCTCTCCTCTTTTCGCCCAGTGCAGGACTGATCCTGTCGGCCGAGCAGCTGCAACGCCTCCGGTCGCCGTCGATTCCGCAGCACCGATATTACAGTCTTCGTCGCTCGCTCCGAGCATTGGTCACCGTCGTCGACGGCACAATATCAGTCGTTTTCAGCACCGTCAAGCAGCGCACTAGCCGCTCGTCGGCAACCGTCGTCGCTCTCACAGACGTCGTGTTCTGGCTTCGTCCGCTGTCATATGGTCGTCTTCGCGTCCCGAGCAAACGCGTCCGCGACTCTTCCGCCCCGCAGGACTGGCCGTGAGAACGGTGTAGAGGTGACCAGTGGCCATAAACCAGTGACCAACATGTCATGTGCACGATCCGCTCGCCATCACGTACCCCCCCACATCGCCTCGTCTTGTCTGATGTCTTTTTTTTTGTTTAAATTATTAAATTATTCTTGTTTTATGCAACTTTTTTTTTATTACATAATGATTGCGATTTTAATTGTTTCAACAGAATAATGGCCCCACTGAACATGATCGTGATGTTCACGTGGAAACCATAAAGAATATTATCCAACAACTTTTTTGTTATGTACCAAATCTCAATAAAATGTATATGATAGTTTTGGCGACGTGAAGTTTACTGGTATGGTGAGATTTTTTCTGCCCAAAAACGCGGTTAAAGACAGAGAAAAGTAATTATATGCTGAAAAAATTATTTATTATTGAAGATAACCTTTAAATATTATATTATGTTAAAATATTGTTACAATTTTTAATGCAATTTGATTTGTAGAAAAAATATAAAGGTATAGTACTGTACATTGTTTTTCGAGGGGGCCCCTTAATTTTCTTTTGCACTCGGGCCCTCAGAGTTCAAGATCGGACACTGGCTGTAATTTGGTGCCCAACAATCATTACTCATTAGTGACATCTACCAACTTGAAAGAGACCAGCGCCAGTTTCTAAAGTGTGCATCTTTTTAAGTTATCAATCGATTGTCTACCTCATGAAAACCAATACCTACCTACTTTTTTACCTGGATCTGAGTAATCTGACTACGCTGGCTGCAATGATAGGCGAGTTCAAACAAACCTATCATTTTTGGCAAATCTCATTGATAGTTGAATTGACTCACCTGTTCTACTAAACAAGCTTAATTTTGTAATCCTAGTTTATAATTCTTGTAGTGTCTTCACCTAGTACCAGTAGTACCTAAACCTAGTACCTAACACAATATATCAATAAATAATTAATAATAATTAAACGGTAATAATTTATAGGCATCTATATAAGGATATATATTATTATTAATTATATTGGAGACCACATTCACCAAGTGCCAACTACCATCCCAACCTTTACCAGAGGGCAGAGGATCACCACGAAATGGAGCCTGCTGTACCATATTACCTATTTCGGCAACGTCGCATCAAATATTCTATGGCCAATCGTGTTGCTAAAAACTAAAAAGGTACAATATGCTCAATTGTGCTTTACCGCATATATAATACCACCATCACGGACCCCACGGCAAGGGTAATGCATACCTGCAGCTATAACTAGGGGCGTGAACGGGTGATCTTTATGACTTATGATGAAGGACTTAAGTACCTAACTATGGAGTTTAATTAGGGACATTGGAAACATTTTAAAACTGTAGGTCTATATAGATTAATTCCAACCTGTATATATTTTTAAGATATTAATTAATTATCGAGCAGGGATCAAGAATATGAATAGGTTCTCTTCTACAACCCAACTCATAATATAGGTATCTTAGATTAGGTTAGGTTAGGTATCTACCTCGCTATTATTTTTTTGTCCTGGCACGTACAACGATGTTTAATCAAAATTACAAAACGGTCTGGTCTCTACTGTCTAGTACTCTAGTGCACCATGAGCGGCAAAGAAAGGAAAAACTAGACACGCCCCACATGAAATAAGCAGGTAGGTAATCTTTAATCAATTGTAAAGGTATACTTATACGTCTCGGTGATAGTAGGTTGAATTATCTACACGCGTATACCGCCTATAGGGTAAGATAAAGTATGTTATTAATTATTATTTATTGCATTGAATAGTAAGCCATAAAAAAAAACCCATAATCGAAATGTACAATAACGTTGTATAAGTGAGTAATTTAGTCATTGTAAAATATGTTCTTATGATTTAAAATTATTTTCGGCACTTTTGACAATTATTGCCCTTTTATCGTGGTGTCCTGTAAACAATGTTAAATGATTCTTGAAAATAAAAACAATTGGGCCAAGTCCATATGTAGGTATGCTTTAATTGTATAAATCAGGGCACTGTCAATACATCAAATTTCTTTCACCTAAAAAGTTGCTCTCTAATATTATAGTAACATAATTTTATTATACCCCCTGAAATTCATCTCTAGTTGGGCCAATGGCAATTATCGCACTTTTTTAATAATATAATTGATATATTAGCTGGTATACTTACAGTATAGGTACTTAGTGAAAAACTAGTGAAAAACGTTAGGTCCTCAATTACTCGATGTGTAGGCGTAATATAATATCTGAATGTTTATTCAGATGCAATTATATGCAAATGAGAGACACTTTTTATTTATGGGTTCTATATGTATATTATATATAATAATCGTTTAATAAAAAAAAACTTCACTATATATAATATATTATCTAAATGTCATATTATATTGTTCTGTGGTTAAACGTCATACGTATTGAACTCTAGCCCAACTATAATATAGCATGAATATATGATTAATAACTGTAGTAATAACTACCTAGTATCATGACCTGTTAAAATAATTTAAATTATAATTTCACTTGTAGAATATATTATGTAGGTGTTGCAGTGTTGTTGGAAGATAATATACGGTAATTATCTATAGGATCATAATAAATGATCTCTTATATTTTTGAACGGATTTCCAGTGCGTATCTGTGACAATAATATATAACTATAGGCAAGTTAATAGCATACGTCTACCTGTATTTTAAAATTTTAAGTTATCTATGAAAAACAAAAATTAATTGCAATATTCATAAATATGTCACTTGGAATTTATACGTGGTACCTATAGCATTTTAAATTCGAGTGTGAAAATCCGGAGGCTCATTTGGTGATTTGGTGCTGTGAAACATGAACATAATATTATATAGGTACCTATATATAATGATTAATGATTATAATACTGGACACAATAGGGTCCACTATTCGTGTTGCGTCTATAGACAAACCTAACCTAACCATTATTTAGGGTTATTATCCTTGGTAATAATTTAATAACTCTAAAACTTTCGATTTAGATTCATCAACATTAAAAAATAAAAACCATTTACCTACACTCTACAGTAAGACTTTTGTGCTAATTTGAATTAAATGAGTTTGTATCGCTACAGGACACTTCATAATGGTATAATAAATCTGAAAATAATAAATATATGTACCTAGTATTTAAGTATAATGCATTTTTTTTAAATCAATATTTTAATAAATGCATTGAATTAAATAATAAATAGCAGGAGGTTAATCACCTTGTGGATTATTTCAAACCTTGATTTAAACCGTAACCCGCCAGTATAGGCGGTAATAAAATAATTTGATTTGATGGCTCCAGTCTATAAAGCATAAACCATGCTCGTATAATATACAATATAATATATGTATATTGTATATCATATTATAACATAATATATAGTAAAGTAGCCATGTATAGCGACGTACACATACGTATATTTATTATTATTTTCACTAATGTATTAAAACGCAACAGTGCAGCCTATTACATAATAATATTTAATACAAACCTATTATATTAGTATTACGTGTGTATTGTATTTAATATTTGTATAGGTACCAGCTGTATAATAAAAATAATAATATTATTTTTGCCAAATCCGTTGTCAAATCGGACGTATGGCCAAACGGCGGGTATATACGGCTGGGAACTTTATAAATAGAGAGCAATAATGATCATGTCGGGCGATTTTCACGCGAGTCTCTACATTGCCAAACAACGCGGCTATAACGTTTGACGTGTATAATAGTACCTATGGTAGTTGTAGTACTTTAGGAGTAGTAGTATTATAGTATTGTTGTAGTAGTACTGTAGTAGTATGGCTATGACAAAGTAATACGATTTTTCTTTGCGTTTTACATTTTATTTTTTTATTTTTTTGACGCACGCCTTGCGCGCATTTTTACCTCTATTATTCCTAAATATTCGCGGTTTGTCTTCGAGTTGCGACCCCATGTGGTTAAGAATTGTTCAACAACAGGTTAATAGGCATAAAATATAATATAATGTAATCGTTATTAAAATCGCAATTGATCGTTATAAGCACCGATTTCACTGAAAATGTGCTTTAATCGCGAGGTTGCATACTAGAACTGTACATATTATCTACTTGCCTATGATTTCGACCACAAAAAGGTCTGTAAACAAAACTGCACACTTTCTCGCAGAGGTGGGCAAGTTAGTCATTTTTTTCAACTAGTTTAAGTTGAGTTACTTTAATATAAAAATTAACTAAGTTTGGATACAAGTTAATGTCTGAAATTTACCAAATGTATAAATTAGTTAGATAAAAGTTAGTTTTTTTTTTTAGTTCAAAATATAAATTTAAAAAACAATTTTTTCAAATGTAATAGCCAATAGGTAATTGGGCCTGATGGGCATTACTTATGTTATGATAAATGCGTTAAAAATCAAATTTAAATTTAAATATTTTAGTTTCTGAACGGAGCGATGAATGTATTGATATTACAAAAATGTGTGTGGTGTGTGTGTTTTTTTATTTTATTTTTTTGTGTCTATCATCACCCTTTAGGACAGTAAAAATGCTTAGATTTTCTTCAACAATAGTTTTTTTGATAGGTAAGTTAATGGAATTGGTACTTTGGAGGATCAAAAGTAAAAAAAAACGAATAGTTTTCAGAAATACAAAATAAAAATTAAGGGAAAACCGGAATTTTTACGAAACATCGGTTTTCGACAAAATCGATTTTGGTTATTGGTGTAATTCTAAAAAAAATAACTGTAGATATATAAAAATTTTACCGAATGTTTATATTAGCATTTTCTATACATGATACCATTTTCAAAATATTTTGAATTGTTTTGAACTGTTTACGAACATATTCAGTTTCCAATATTTTTAGTTTTTTTTTCTATGAATATCAATATAATGTTATTATACTTATTTGTTGGTAAAAAAGATTAAAAATTTAATACACGGCTGCTAATATATTGTTACAATGATATTTGAAAAATATTAAAAATACATGGGCACAATTGTTTTTTATAAGCATTTAAATTTAAATTTTTGACAACATTTATCAAATTTAAAATTGAAAAATGATTTTGTAGTTAAAAATTGAAAATTTTTATATTGTTTAGATAAAGTTCGAAAATTTAGCCATTTTGTAACCAAAAAATCTTAAAAATATAAGCACACAGTTTTTTTGTAGTTATTTTATTTGTTCAAATTTGGACGAAATAACATATTAAATAACTAAGCTGAATAACGGTTTTAATTATTTTGTTGTAATTTTATAATATTAATTCAACTTACCGGCTACCGTATTAATAATAATTAATAATATTATAAATATAATTTAAAATATCCACACTGACAAATCGTCTCAGCTCAGAATTGGTTTCGACGGTTTCGTACACAACGATATTATATCTTTGAATTCAAATTTAATAACATCCATTATACATTTATACTGCAGGGACCCATTTGCCCACCTACTATACAGCAGAGTGATATCCAATTGCCTACCCTTTTTTTTTTAAAGTTTTGAACATCACTACACTGGGTATTAAGTAAAGAATTTAACACACAGTTTGAATCATAAAAGTGGTGTCATTTTTACGGGCAACGAAATGTACGGGGGGCAGCTAGTACCTATATCTATCTATATATGTATAGAAACCAAATGTATCGGATGAATGATCGCGATGAAACTTTGGGAAATTGTTGAGTACGGTCACTCGAAGGGTATACTTCAATCTGACCTGGGTTACACACTTACACCAAAACCTATATAGGTACACCAACATTGTATTAATTCATCATTATATTCCCTGGTGGAGTCAGGTTATACAGCTATATCAAAAACCATCGGATGACAGTTGAATCCAATCTGTCGTAGGTTGCATTAAGTAAAATTGTAAAAATGACAAACTTGGTATAACTTCTAAACTTTAGAGTTAAAAATTATAGGTTAGGTTACGACTTACCTCGCTGGGTCCGCACTCCGCAATCCACCACATCCATAGTTTGAGGCTTGAAATTTTTACGGTGTCTATGTATATCACCATGTAAGCGTGCACTAAGAAAACATTTTCCAAAATTTACATTTTAAAGTGGTACTTGCACGAGTACTCTGAGATTCAAGATGGCCGATGAATTTTAAGTTTTGAACACCATTAAACCGAATATTAAATAGGTAGTGAATTGATGTTTGAATCATATTATATAGTTGATATTTTTAACGGACAACGAGGTGCAATTGGGTCAGCTGATGATATATAAATTGGAAATAATTTTCATTTTTGAATAAATATAAATAATAAATAATTGATTCTACATCAGTATAAATTGTGAGATTTGTGGATACAAATGTGTGTGGTTTTGTCCTGCATTTTATCACAACTCACAAATGTACGGTATTTGGAGTCGTGAATACAGTAATCATAATTCATAGTTTTATTTATATAGCTGCAGCTGCACCGCTACACTCGTATTTATCGAAGACGTCGGTTTTTATTATTGTTTCTATTGCTTTTATGAAAAGTTGCATTATTTGCACTGGAGAGAAAATCGACATTATAGTGACTTTCCCGGTTAACGGGTTGATAGGTATAAAATCAAATGCATTGGCAGACATCGGCTTTGCCTCCAGGAATTTCAATACACTCCACCCTCATTGAACATCGAAATGCTAACCACTAGTTACGTTGGACGATGATAGTCCTTACGCCCCCCCCCCCCCACAAACACAAAAAAATTAAAAGTTCAATCAAATGTCTGTCTGTATGATTAAATGTATAAACACATCATGACGCAAGAAGATAATTAAATTTAACATTCACTTATAGTTTCATATTGTATTTATTATATCATGCAAGGGTGTATTTGAGAGTTCATCTATGAGGGGGAGCCAAGGAGGATTTTCAAATGGTCATAAATATAATGATATATATAAATGATGTATTATATTATGACATATAAATATTTGGTTTATAATATATATATTAACAATAATAATTCTTATTAGTAAATAACTAATATATATAATACCTATATATGTATTAATAAAACGAGTAAACGGCATAATAATAATAATATTTTATATTAATTGTCATATTATATATAAATTATCATTCATGTTTTTAAACTAACAAATGAATACAGGCTGCAAGTTAACTATAGTATGTTAGCTTAAGACTGATATTAGGTGAACCTTAATATAGGGGTAGTCTTAAGAAGGATGTACTAATTATGAGGGAGTAAGAGAAGCAAAGTGAAAACTGCAAAGTTGTAATTTAGATATTTTTATTCAAAACAACAAGGGAAATACAACGTCAGTACATTTTGTAGAAATTAGACACCTAAAACGTTTGAATAATGATTGTTGAATGTAAACAACACAGCCTGTATTATGTAGATTATAAGCAAATTATTCACACTGTAGTACAGCAGACGCTGAATAGACATTTTATATTACTATAGCATATTCGCTCTATGTAGTAGCCTGTAGGACGATTAGTCGTTGTTTTATATTACGCCTCGGAGCACTATAGTTATTCATATCAATTATACATATTATTATATTATTATAAATATCCGATATTATTATTATAAACCTATAGCTTCTGTATATCTGTGTACTTTAACAGGTTATGGGCCCAGTAGTAAGGTATTTATAATAAAGTCGTATTTGTTTAATACATTAATTATTGATTTACGAATCGCGCGTGTGTGTGTACAGACAGTGTACAGAAATAATAATTCGCGAAGTATAGTGCAGTGTAGTGTAAGTGCATCGGTCGTGTGAAGCGCAGAAACTGGGTTTGTTATCGTTACATTTATAGTGTACAGACAGTGTACAGATAATTCGTTATTATGGAAAACGAATCTATAAAAATGAATAAACTAACAGGTAATAAAAATTGGGAAACATGGAAATTCCAAATAAAAGTCATAATGACTGCAGCCGATATATTTGACGTTGTGACAGGAAAATCGAAAAAACCCTTTCTTACAAAATCAAGTTCAGAAACTGAAGATGATGCAAGAAAAAGGTATGGTGTTGATTATTCAATATTTAAAAAAGCTGACAATAAGGCTCAAAAGTAACGTAAGTCACGTCAGTGGACGAACAACCACTGCAGTACATTATGAATTGTGACACGGCTAAGGAAATGTGGGACAAGTTGCTTAGCGTATATGAACAAAAGTCGGACTCGACTTGTAACGTTGATTCAACAAAAGTTCTACAGCTATGTTATGAATCTAGATGACAATATGGCGATTCATATTTCGAAATTGGAGAGTCTTAGTAGAAAATTAAAGTAGTTAAGTGAACCAATATCCGACTCAATGCTTATGACCAAGATACTAATGACTTTGCCAGAAAATTACAAACATTTTTACAGTGCATGGGATTCAATACCAAATTGTCATCTAGACTCATGGTAGAGGAAACAAGGCAAACTCAAAGTTATGATGCTCAGAGAGATACTGCAAGTAGTAGTGCATTTTCAGCAAAGAAATCGTATGGAACAAATAAAGAAAAACATATAAAATTTGGCAATTCTGAAAATCAACGAAACAATGATAAAAAACCAGGTTTAATTAAAATAAAAATTCAAATCCAGGAAAATATGGCAAAATGGAAACTATTTCAATATATACCAATTCATTTCAAATTTGAGGAATTTATTTGCTTAATTTTTTCCGAAAAAACGTATATTGCTATTAACTCCAATAACAATGATCACAGATTGATAACAGGTGTAGGGCTACAACACTGCGACCCACCGGTTACAGACTTGTGTTATATACCTAGATTTTCTTCTGATATTACACTTTCTCCAAAATGTATAGAATCTATATTCAAAAATGAACCACTAAATGTAATTAATGAATACTGCTATTTCCAATGTGTGAAACAACGCAAAGACGATACAATAATTATTAAATAAATTGGGATAAATATATTCGCGATAACAAACACGTTATTATTAAAAATATACAATAATAAAAACAATAAGATACGAACGGAGAAATTAAAAATTAATTATAACCACCCGGGCCTTATAAAAATATACCTCCCGTGTAATTACGAACTTAAGCAAAACACAAAAACTATTATCCCAAAAATGTACCCCTGTGAAACAAACAATTTAAACATATTCAAAATGAAAAGGATCTTACCAATATCTTGGACTAACATAAAATCGCTAAAAATCGACAATGAAGAAAAAAAAGAAGAAATGTATTTTACCAATACATATAACTGAGATATTAAATACTAATTGGAAATCTGAAATACCAAATGTTCACATTACCAAGCAGATTAAAAACCCTGAAAAATATTTTAATGACATAAATTTAAAGAAGATACCACAATCATTCATAGACGATTTTTGGGAAGACATCATTTATTTTTCATGGCTTACAATACTTACACTAATTGTCGGGTTTATTTGTTATAAGATATTCCCAATCTTAATTAAAATAGAATTATTGTTTAATCCCCCACCGATCCCAACCAGGCTAAATGACTAATATGCAAAAAATAAAACACTACTTTCAAACTATTAAGTAGTTAGATTACTCACACTAAATATGTAAAAAAAAAATAAAATGTAATACTAACACATAAAGATAGAAAAGCATCGCCAACAAACACATGTCAAGAAGAAAAAGAAGAATCAACAAAACCTACAATCTACAGATACCTACCCAACTTGTATTTATATTATTTGAAAATTTATTTATCCTTTTCCAAATCATTATTATTTATTTCCATTTCCTTACAATTATACAACAAATCAGATAGAAACTATACACATACACTCTTAAGGTCAAAATATTCATAAGCAAGGATGTGCTACAATTATTTCATCACAAAAAAATAGATACTCAATATAATCAAAAACTAATACCATGACACTCGTTTCAGATGGATGCCGACCAAAGAAAAACATATAAAAAGCTTAAAAAATCAATTAAAAAGGTGGAATTCAATTTACACAAATTAAAAAATAATGAAAACCCTTTTAATATAAACGAACACCGCAAAAACATAAAAAAAGAAGCAGAAGCAGCAAAGAAAAATCAAATAATTAACGAAAAAATCAGGGATGGGTTTGAAAAAATTGTAACTTTTATCCAAACTCAATTCCCAACAAACTCCTAATAAAGATTAATTGTCCTTAGATAATCACACTTCCTTTCCTTTCATACAACTATATAAATAAAAAAAAAATAATACATAGTATGTAATATAATCTATACTTAATATTATATTAATACACAATCTTTAGGTTTAAGTCACTTAATATTGTTTATTTTTCACTTTTAGCTTAATTATAATCACACCTATTGTAAAAAAAAAAAAGGGATACAAGGGAATTTTAGAATTGTATAAAATATATAGCATATAATAACCTGTAAAATAATTTAAACATTATATAGCCTTAAAAAATGAGGGCATTTTTTTTTAAAAAACCAACGGGGACTGTCGTATATTGTAGACAGTTGTCGATTTAATATAATTTAATACATATAATATGGGTGGGCAATAATTTAGAAATTTAGATATTAAGATAGGTCAGGCCTGGGAAGCAATATGTGCTGAGGCGACACAAAAAAATGATATATAAGACCGCCATACGCGCAAGCACGGGGAGTCCCGTTGTCGTCGAGTATATTGACGAGAACGTAGGTACGACGAGCGTGCGTGTAATCGCCAATCGTTGTACGGACTAAGTATTTACAATTTTGATTTTAGTAATTTATTTATGTTTGTTTTGTGTCAAATAAAAGTGTTTCCGACCAGAAAAATCATATGTTTTGTTTAAATAGCCACGCAATTCTACGTACTCCTTAAATCCGATCTGTAACCGGTTAATTTATGGTCGTTGACGATTTAAGGTTTAAACGGTGAAAGGTAGTCCTACGTTAATTGTATTCTTTCAATTCGATCTGTAACTGGTTAATTTATGGTCGTTGAAGATTGAAAGTCTAAACAGTAAGGTAGCGATATCGACGTCTAGAGAGCCAACCGTAACCGGTTAATTTATGGTATTTTGGTTACTCAAGTGTCGATAGAGGTATATCACTGAAAAGTGCATATACGACAACATAATAACTAAATATGGAAGAACTTAATGTAATTGTGAAACTAAATATACCACTCGCTCAACTGATTAAACTTATGATCGATATTAAAATAAAATGTTGTATAATATTGAATAAATTATTGAATTTTCTTAAAACAGTTTAATTGTGTTATTATTCCATTCTATATCTTGTAAATACGTGACCTAATGGATAAGACGTAAAGTTTTTAATTCAATATATAAGGTTCAAATCTGGGTAACAGACAGTGGCGCAGGAACTATTTTTCACGAGGGGGGGCAAAACATAAAAACCTAATAACAATTATAATACATATATTTTATTTGTGATTAATAACAGAAATCCTTTCTCAATATTTTATTCTTTTAATATTGATATAGGTAGTATATTATAATATAAATAAATAAATAAATATAATAAATGAAATATAAAAGAAATATATTCACTATATACCTGAAGTTCTATTCAAAAGTAACAATATATACATAAATGGAATATAAAAAAATGTATCTAGTTAACACCTTAATTTATATTTTAAAGTAACAATATATAAATAAATATAAAAATGAAATATAAAAAAATGTATCTACTTTATATATTTAGTTATATTCTAAAGTAACAATATATAAATACAATAAAATAAAATTCACAAAGGAAATTAACCTTTGGAAATATTTTTTTTTTAAATTGTTACTACCAGATTAGTAAAAATTTCCAAATGTTGATTTCCTTTGTGAAGTTCTGGAAACAAATTCTTTGGCAATCAACTTCAAATCAATGTTTGCTGTCATAGACTTATGAACGTGTAATATCATCATATGAGTTAATCTCTTTTGGTCATTGTAGATCTCAAATATGTTTTTAGTCTTCTTAAAGCACTAAAAGAACGCTCAGCATAGGTATGATAATATTATGTTGTGAGTACACTATCCGGGACTGGTGAGTCGTGGAATTTCCCATTATAGTTTGATAAAGTACTCCGACAGAAAATGCTTATAAGAATTACTCAATATGTTTAGTATGTATTTTGTTATAAATTATAATAATAAATCGATAATAATAATAATAATAATAATAATAATAATATTATTACGCATATTCAAGAAAATGTGACCAATTTTGAATAAGTAAACGTATAAATTAAACGTATACGTAATTTACGATTGTTACCCTTTAATTTTAATGTAGTATGGGGGGGGGCAATAGTATACTTTTGCCCCTTTGGATTATATCTGAGGGGTCAATTGCCCCCTCTGCCCCCCCCCCCTTCTCCGACGCCACTGGTAACAGATATTTGTTTAATTTAATTTGCAGGTATAATACGAGATATATAATTAATAATAAGCTCTACCCCCCTCCACACTTATCAATTAGGTCACGTATTTACTTTTTTGAAATTGTATTTGACTTTTTTAGTATAAAATGTTGTATGAATAAAATATAATCAGTATACTATTAACACTCTGATAATCATAGTATAATTTTTTAACCCGTAAGTGGTATGGTGAAAATAAATCACGCTAATGGTATAGTGCGGTCTCCTGGACCACTTAATTTTGTTAATTATATTAAGACCATATTTTTCAATTATTCCATCGAGTTATTTGCAGAAATAATACATTTACAGTGTCAACTTTTATTTGACTATCATTTTTTCGACTCAAATTTAACACTTTTAAAGAAAATAATAAATTTTTTAGACATTTTAAAAAATTACTATGTTATATCTTACTTGTGCTTCGGCAAATCCTAAAGTGTTTAAAAATACGTTTTGAACTCTATCATCATCTAAATATTGAAGTAGATATAATTAAAAGCAATATAAGAAAAAGAATGATTCAAAAATTTTAATTTTTAGATACAAATAATGTAAGTCAAAATAGCCCTTTTTTATCATTGATAGATCTACATTCTACATATTTTAAATGAAATAAAAATCGCATATTCGACTTATTTTTTATATTTGTTGCTTGACCCACATAGTATATAACAAACATAAATAAAATATAATAATATATATTTACTGAAATAATAATCTACAAGAATAAAAAATAATTGTATACAGGCAAAATGTTTTTTCTTTTCAACTAAACTAAATAAAAATAAATAAACAACTTTTAAATAAAAAAAAAAATTAAATACTTTTACAAAACAACTTGAATTAAAATATAAATAAAAAATAAACAGTTAGGTACTTAGTTTCCGAAACAATTTGAACAAATTTTTCTGCTGCACTCAAGACATATGGGATCCCCACAGAGTTTGCATTGATAAATAGTTTTCCTTTTCTTCTTAGGAAGACATATTCGACACGTTTTTCGTGATTCCAGTTTGTCTTCGTACACTGGCGTATCTTTTAAGTTTTTTGATTTACCGAGAACTCTTCCGATTCCACTCCTTATTTCACGTGAGATACATGTATTTTCAAAGCGTCTTTCTAATTCTGGACTCACAAGTTCAAACGCTAAACTCTTCAAATAATCGGCTCTTGTCATTGTTTCGTTATTTTTAAAAGAATTATATAAGACATACGAATTAACAGAAGAAATATCAAGAAGTCTGTAAAAAATTGCTAACGGCCAACGACGAGTACGACGTCCAGTAGAATAAACAGAACATTTTTCGTCCAATGCATCAACGCCTCCTTTTGTACTATTATAATAAGAAATGATTTCAGGTTTTTGGACATCATTGTCAAACCCTTTTTGATTGTGCATCGATGAGATTAATAACACTGCTTTATTTGGTTTTGGCACGTACGATAAAAGTGTAAGATCTTTTGTAAATCCATATTGAGTAAAGCCAACTGTACTTTTCTTTTTTGGTAAAAAAGCTTGAGGTATTTCACGTTTATTTTTTTTTAGTGTACCAACATATGTTAATTTTTTCTTTTTTAAAAGTTCAACAAGTTCTATGGAACTAAACCAATTGTCCGCAGTTATATTACGGTTGGTCCCTTGTATTGGTTTTGACAACCGTAAAACTGATTGTGTAGGCTTAGAAAACTTCCTTTCTGTATGATCTAAGGTAATTCCATCAGTATTTTGTCCGGCGTAAATGTATGCGTTAAATAAATAATGACTGCGCGAATCAGTTAAGCACATTATTTTTAACCCGTATTTAGCTGGTTTATTAGGTATATACATTTTAAATTTGCATCTACCACGAAAACTTACTAACATCTTATCCACGGTAACACATGAACTCAAAGAGTAATTCAATTTACAGTTTTCAATAAATTCATTAAAAATTTCAGAAATTGGTGCGAGTGGATCGTTTTCTTTTCTTTTAGTTCTAGTATCAGAATTATCGAAACGTAAACATGAAATTAAAATTAAAACCGTTTTTTACTCATGACTAGGTGAAAAATTTCACGTCCTGTTCCGTCAGTTGCAAATAAGGTGTTTGCATTTTCATGATTTGATTTAAATACAGCTGAGTAAAATAGCAAACCAAACAATGACCTTAGCTCAACTTCGTCTACATTTTTTAGGAAACTTTGCATAAGATTTTTATATTTATGACGAAAACTATCAATTTTTATATTTGTCCAAACCAATATTTCATTTATTATATTCTCAGTAAATAAAATATTCCAAATTTCAGAAGGGCGAGCAGTATCACCAAATTGTTTGATCGGGCCACGCAGTCCAGGAAGTTTAGTAATAATATTGTGTCGAGCAATTCTCGTATTTTTAGACGCGAACTCCTCAACCGACCATTTAAATTTATTTTTACCATACAAGAATTTCGATGGTCTAATGTCATCGTCATTATCAGTATTACTCTCTGTCTCATTTTCATCTGATTCACTTACATTTTGTTCCGATTCGGAATTATGATTACTATCAATACACATATTATCAGTAACATCATCACTTACGTCTGAACAATTTTCAGCTAATATGTCTGATATAATGTTCTGAAAGTTCGGGTCATTTATCCTAATGTTAGATGAACCAGCTTCATCCATTTTTATTTTTTTATAATTGAAAATAACGAAAAAATAAAAAAACGTTAACGAACTTTGTCAAATTTTGATAAGAAAAAATAATTACGTTGATGGTACGGTGCGGTCCGTCAGACCGCTTATCACTTTAAAACAGCTGTTAACACCAGTATTTAACATGTTTACCTCCATAACCATTAGTTACCGTTTTATACAATCTCCGTGAAAAGGTAAAACCAACCTCTTTGATTGTATCATTAATACCTTATCACCTAAATCAAAACAAAAAATTGCAGCGGTCTGTGTGACCGTACCATACCACTTACGGGTTAAAACAATAATTGTCAGAACGAACAAAAATATATCAGTAAGTATTATAAGCTCGCTACAATATGATTTCACCGGTTGTCTCAAGGTCAGAATTTTAAATTCGTCAATATGGAAAGAAAAGTGTAACAGTAGGTTTGTTAGTTAACAAAAATATTTCGATTGTTGTAATATTAAAATGTAAAATTACTAAAAAGAGTTTAAGCCTCGATCTAGACCAATGGCTTTCATTAATGTGTGAAAATAATTATAAAGAAATTATTGATAATCTACAAAAACGATGTAAACGTGTAAGAATAACTGATAACTTAAGCTATTCCGTTAATGTGAAACAGTCTTCAATCATATTACATTCTAATGAAAATTATATAACTCTATCACATGTCAATTTGCAAAGGCTGAATCAGCTTTGAGCTTGTATCGATCTATATAATCGAGAAGCAGAAAAAATTACCATGTTACCAGAAGACTTTTGACACAGCATATGCATTAATTATGACAGATATTAACGGGTTACCCTCTTCTTGTCGACGGAATGAATTTACAAACTCATATATTCAGAATTATAACTTAAGTTATACTAATATAGAAACTAATGATATTTCTTTTATGTATGAATTATTACAATATCATTATCACTCATTATCAAATATGATATTACAAGAGTTAGAATTAGGTACATCAGCTATTAACCTGTAATTTATACAATTTTATTTTTACACATCATGACACTAAATTATATACACTACTTTTGTATCACTTTTAAAAATAAATGAACGATTAGTTAATATATATATGTATGTATATATATATTTTTTAATTTTAATTTTCAACAACCATTACAAACAGATTTATTATGATTTTGATTTTTTAATACATCCTATTTTCTTGTTTGGATCGGATATGAACCGTGTAAATATTGTTTGTATGATGCTGGATAAATCGTTTGCGAGCCCTTGATCCTTTGCTAAATCAGTTATCGATATTTTTACACTGCACTCAGCTTCTTTCCATCTATAACATTTTTTTTTATCTCGTCATAATATTATTAAAATAATTTTTTTAAAATGAGAAGTATTTGACATTACAAATATATATACATATAGGGTAAAGTGTACAGTTATTAGCACTCTTTAGAAAAGTGTACATTTGATATTTCAGACTTAAACATAATTGAAACTTGTATTATCATTTTAAATGATTAATCATATTGTTATCAATCTTACCTTATGATCATTATATATAAATATTAAATACTTTTTTTTTTTATTTACCATCAAGTATAAAATAACCGAAAATTATAGTTATTGGCACCTAAAATTGTGTTATTGGTTTTATAATTTCTGTTATTGGCATCCTCTTAAATTATATATGTAATTTAACAGTTTCACCTATTCATTTGGGTAAATTAATAAATAAAACAACTTGCCTATACTATTTTATAGATAGATATTAGCTACTACTTAGGTATAATGAATAATAATTAAAAAACACATATAGGTATAAGCCCCATACAAAGCTTAAATTACACCTTACTGTAGAAAGATTTACATATTTAGTTTATAATTCTTAATAAAATAACTAATGAACAAATTAATTGTGTTGTAAATATATTTTATAATTTATTATTTAACTACCTATATGCTTCACTTAGGTAACTCATTCTAAAATTCATAACATTTTATTTAATCACAGTATGTAGTACTATATTCTTGTGGTTAAGAGTCAAATTGATGCCTATTATAAAAAACTAAAATTAGTACATCTAGCAGCAATAATAATTATGCTAAACAATTTTAATAGGCAGGTACCTATTATAATGTAGGTACCCAATAATTTAGATAAAGTATTTGATTATAATGAGAAGAAATAATAAAATACATTTAAAGTTTATAATATGTATTTGGTTTTAATTAAAACAGTCTTATGTTTTCTCACTCTTTTTAGTCTTAAGATTTTCTCAAATTTAATAGTTAACAATTAAATAAAACACAATTAAATAATTTAGGTTTCATACAGAGCCGTGACAAGCTATTCAGCGCCCCGGGGAAACATTTTTTCGCGCCCCTTCCCTACAATTTAACTATTAATCGTTTTCTTATTATATAAATATCCATATTATCAAATACCACGAAAACTAACTAAAATATAATATACAATTTTTAATATATTATATATTTTTTTCTTGCTTTATGTTTGGCAAATCTCTTGATTTTTAAAGAGATTTGATCCACTGAAAAGTACGTATTGATGAAAAAGCGATGGAAAGTAATAAAATTGTACTGCGTTTGCCACCTTACCATTGCGAACTGAACCCTATTGATTTAGTATGGTCTGTGGTGAAAAATCATGTGAAGCAGAATAATACTTCGTTCAAATTAAACGATGTACGGCAATTGCTGATCGATGGAGTTCAACTAGTTACTCCGGAAATGTGGGCCAATTTTATACAACATACAATTAAAGAAGAGGATAAGATGTGGGATATTGAGTCCATTACCGATGAGATGCTTGATGAACTAGATCCAACATCTCAACATGTTCTAAGTTAGAACTTCTAACTATAACAGGAGAAATAAGTACCAATTCCTCAGATTGAAATTAAAAATAATTAATATTTAAAAATTAAAATCAATATCATTAATAATAATTGTATAATTGTTACTTTAAATATTATATTGCATTGCATTTATTTATTTAAAATACACACGTAAATTATTTTATGATAGTATTTGTTTATTATTAATTTATATAAAAAAAAATATCTGTAACACCATAAAAAAAAATAATTATACTTTTTGCGTAATGATAAACACTGCAGTACGCTGTATACACGATGCGATTAATATTATCGGTGTGTATAACCGATGTTGCGCGCCGCCGGACGGACGACGGTAAAGAGTGGGAGAAATTGGGGTTCCACGCTGTCGGCGGCGTCAGTCAGCTGCGCGAAACGAGTACAGTCTCTCGTGGAACAGAGTATAGTACTGTACAGCAGAAAGGTACTTCCTTGTTTAAAAAAATGTACACATTACAAAAAAAAGTATCACCTGTTTTTGTTTTTGAGTTACAAAAAAATAATAAAATTGATTTCCCGTTTTCCTGTATTTTTCTTAAATTAATAAAACATTTTTATACGTTCTTATGCAACTAAAAAATTTTTATATTTTTAATTTATAGAACGACTGGTAATTATGAAGCTGTTGAAGAATCTGATGTAACGAAACATGGTGTAGATGACATAGATATTGATTATGATATAGATAATGATATTCCTGAAGTATCTGAGGTAGCTGAGCTTAATGTTTCTACTTCCTCTACAAAACATCTAACTTATAAGAAAAAAAGGGGGTCAAGTGGATGTCGCTCCGCTGTACAGTAGGCTACAAGTAGAGCACTGTACTATAATGGATGGTATTAAATTTGAAGTCAATGATATAATATCATTGTATACGAAAAACGATTCTGAGCGGAGACGGTATTTCAGTCTAGGATATTTTAAATTATATTGATATTGTTATTTTACGGTAGCTGCTAAGTTGAATTAATATTATTCATATTATTTAATTATTACCCTAAAATTATCAGTGATACTAGAAAAATATTATAATATATACTTTTACTCATTAAAATTGATTTTAATATGTAATTTCGTCCAAATTTAAATTTAAAATGTCTGAAAAAAATAACTGTGTTTATATATTTTTTAGATTTTTTGTTTACAGTATCTACTATTTATTAGAAACTTTATTTTAAATTTTCAATCCTTAGTTATAAAAACTGACCATTTTATAATTCTGTGGCTTGGTGTAAGAAGGGCCAATGTCATATTTTGACAATGTTCAGGAATTTAAAATATTAAATTGGCCAATTTTTAAAATTTACATAAAATTCTTAAATTTTATGTTTGAACTCTAAAAATTCTGTTACTTAATTACATTTGTTTTTATTTCATTGTATGACACTCATTTTGTTTTTAAGTATAAATAAGTTCGTTTTAGTTTTTTTGGCCCCCCAGAAAAAATAAAAAAATAACTTTGGTTTGACATTGGCCAAAAACTAAAATTTAAAATAAACAATTTTTAATAATTAAATAACTTGACTTTTTCATGAAAACTTCATAATAATATTCAATTGGTCATAATGTTAGTAACTCCTATATTTATAACTTTATTAATTGATTTTATTTAAATTTATTTTGACTTGCTTATCAACTTTTTTTTATTGATAAAATTAGGCAAACTTATGAGGAATCTTGTATTACATTTTCAAATCTTAGATTTAAAAAGAAAAATTTGTATGAATTTCTAACTCAAAATAAATTGCAAATTTTCGTCATTTTTACGTATTTTGTCAAAATTTGAACTTTGATTACATATAAATAAGAATTGTGACTACGGATTTTCAATATTTTTCATCTGCCTTTGAAACTATATATTACAAGCCTACTATTAAATTTTCAAGATTTTTTACCCAACAAATAAAATTTTATTGACATTTATAGAAAAAAAAACTAAAAAAATTGGAAACTGAAAATGTCCGTTAACAGCTCAAAATAAGTCAGAATATTTTGAAAATGCTATGGTGTGCAGAAAATGCATATATAAACATTCGGTCAAAATTTCATGTCTCTACGGTCATTTCTTTTAGAGTTATACCAAAAACCAAAATTGATTTTGTCGAAAATTGGTTTTCTGTAAAAATTCCCGTTTTTCCCTTAATTTTTCATTTGTTTTTCCAGGCGCTCATGAAAACTACTGGGAAATTTTAACTTTTGATTCACTTTCCTATCAGAAAAGGTACTATTGAAGAAAATCAAAGCATTTTTACTGTCCTAAAAGGTGATGACGGACACAAAAATAAAAAAATAAATAAAAAAATAAAACACATCATTGTAAAATCAATACATTCATCGCTCCGCTCAGAATCTAAAAAATCTGAAAATGTAACGCCATTTTAAAAAACGTTGGTTGAGTATTTAAAAAAAATAATGAAAAAGAATTAGATCCGGATAGAAATTTAATAATGTCATTTCTTCCATATTTAAAAAATTGAATAATGATCAAAAATTAGATTTCCAAATTCATACATTAAAATATTTAAAAAAATTAACTCAACCACAAACTACGCCCGGTCATCCAATTTATGGTTCATACCCCACATATTACCATCTGGCTCAAAACATGACTTCTAATATGCAATATCATTCTAATCCTTCTGTATCTACACATCCATACTCATATCCACACGCATCTCATTCACAAACATCGGTACCACCTATTGAAATTCCTATAAATCCCCTTAGCTTACAATACTCCAACACACAACATGCTATCCAAACCCAACAATATACACCAATATTGCAACCTTCACCATTTGATAATTCATAAATTTAATATTAATTTCCATTGTTAATTTATACTATATAAGTTACATAATAAATGAATATTTTATTTCAAGTCATGACTCATGAGGTAATGAGTTCTATTCAAATATTATATTTAAATTTTAAATATATTATTATTTTTAAAAACAAATTTTTCAAATTGTTTAAGTTATTATATTATATCTATCATTATTATTTTATTAACATTTAATTTAAATGTATTTACATTTATATTTATTTATTATAATGACCAGTAACAATGTATACCCTAAGTCCTATTGTATTCAAGAAAAACATTAAAATATATTTTATTAATACAAAATAATCAATATTATTTTTTTATTTATAATAATAATTATAATATCGTATTTTTATTACCTGATCCCTTATAAAACTCGTCGAATGTAACAATTTGAAAATGAATATTAATACTTTTAGTGGTCTGTTCAATACATTTTAGATAGGTAGTTTAAGATTTTTATATTTAAATAATTATGTATTTAAAAACATAGTTATCGTTTCGATATTTAATAACTATGGTCTATGATTAGACTAATGTTCATTATTGGTTAAGCTGTAATATTATCATACTTAAAAAATAAAAATACATCCCTTTTAAACTATGAACATTGAACAGAATTCAAAATAAACTAAAACACTCGTTAATATGTATTTTTAATTTTTTTTTGAACATTGTTGATAAGCATAATAATAGTGATACCTTAATGTCACCGTCAATCTTTCTTCAGCACTTATTGGGTTACGTAATTGTGTCATATCTTTGGTAATTTTTGGCCTCACAGTTTTTAATGGCTCTTCAAATGTCAAAATCGACATACGATAATAATCGAAAAATTTTTCTGGATATTTTTTGATATAATTAAAAAAGGTTGTAAATTGCATATCATTTTCTTTACTACTGTTAAGTGGATGGACCCAGTATCTTCTGCGTTTCGATGGAATTGGTTCATCAAGTTCACCTGCAGCTTCGGCCAAACAAAGAATTTCTTCCAGAGAACTCACTTTTAAAGAAATTCTATATAATTCAATAACGTAAAGTCCGTGGTGTCGGTCGGTTGTGCGTTCGTTATCGGGTCGTCTTATCGTTTTTATACTTCTTCTACAGTCCGAAATAAATATTAATAACCTATAACAGTCACTATGCCGCCTAAATCACCAATCACTACGAAAGATGATAAATTTAGCCAACTTATTGTTATGATTAATGAGTTAAAAAATTCACAAAGTAAAGTCATATCGGCTATTAATTCGTGTCGTGAATCTATTAAATTGCAAGATACGAAGCTGACTTCATTTGACTCCAAATTTGACCTATTATCCAATCAAATTACTTCGGTAATTGAGGAAAATAAATCATTAAAATTAAGAATTGAGCTACTTGAGTCTAAACTGTCGTCATTTGAACAATCTCAATCCAATAATCACTCTGCCACTCAAGAAAGTTTGTTCTCTGAATTTATGGACCGTCAATCCAGAGCTCGTAACATTATACTATTTAATGTACCAGACCATTCAACCAGTGCTGATCAACAAAACGACTCTAGTCTTGTTGAAGAAATATTTAATGTCATTAGTGTGCCTACTAAACCTCTATCGGTTCCAGTGTTGCCAGATGGGGCGATTTTTCGCCAAAGTGGCGTTTTTGAGCATTCGTTTGGCGTACAATTATTTGATTTGGCGATTGGCTCTTTAAATGGTGATACTTCAAAAATATGTGGCGAAAATTGGAGTTCTTAAAGGACCATGAAAGGAATAAAAATCAAATTTTTTATTTTAATAAAATCAAATTATGCATAAAAAATAAGAATGTTCTGTGATCTTAAAATTTTTATCTAACCATAGCTCCCCCGTAAATTCATCAGTTTTGTTTTACGTGTGACGTCACTGGTGCGCCGCCGTCGCGCGTCGCTGCCGTAACCGATCATCACAGTCCACACTCCGCGACACGCTGCGATGCAAATACGTGTAGGTATTATAATAGTTTTATTTTTTACTATTAGTACATTAAAATAATAATACTAGTGATTACACACGCATATCAGCATTTTTATTATATAATATTACACACGGACACGGACGACGTACTACTTCATACTGGTTTCATACTTCTAATAGCTACTAGGAAAGAATAAGTAATAAAATATTTAAATATTACCATAAAGACTTTAGTTTTTTATAATAGCAATATTTTATAGTTAATGTTGTGATATTTTGTGTTTTTATTTGTTATTGAGTTTACATTATGTCTATATAATTAAAGCTTATATATCTATTAATAATATAATATATTGTAGAAAACATTAAAGGTATAATAGGTACTACTATTTTTATTTTATATGATGTTACTCAGGGAGTTTGCTGTTTTCTTTGAAGCCAACGTAATTTCCATTATTTTCTGGATATTTTTTTCGAATCGCTTTCACTACACATGCTGGAATACATATTCGATTACCTGTAGAAATTATTACAATTTACTGGTCCGCAAATAATTCATTAAAACAACCTATATAATATGTAAACAAACTATTTTTTAATTATTATAATATACCTTTGCCTATTGCAGACCACGAGTTTATCCAGTGAATAAATTGTTTATAGCATATAAATCTCCAAGTTTTATTCTGGGGACATAGACTTGAAAGCATTTTTTTCTTGTTACTGTTACGAGCTTTAATTATCATTTGATGCCTGGTGATGTTGAGAATTTCCTCGTCCATAATAACTTTTTGAAAAGATGGAATGTTAGTTATACAATTTTTTTTACCATGCAATTTAATCAAGTTGTCAAATTCAAAACAACAAACACATTCTTTATCAGTTGTCATAGTTGTACATTTCTTGCATAAACACCAATCTTTTATTTCCTTTTTTGTTCTTTCGTCGCAACTAATCGCCACTAACGGATTAATCGATATTGTTTCTAACGTTGTTTCATCAATATCTTGTAGAGTAGGTTCAAAACAATAAGGCTGTAAACTCATTTTTCCTATTCACTTTTAAATAATATACAATATAACAATTTTGAATTAATACACAATGGTCACAAATATTCACTGTAGGGAGCGTTATTGATGACACGCCGGTCTCCGACGAATGGCAACGACGCTTATTGACTGTGGGATAGGTACCTAATATAATATTATTATCTGTGTTTATTTTCGTAACGCCAGTTGTACAAAATATATTTTTAGATCGTTATTTACTTTAATAAATTGATAAAATTATTTATTGTTAATTTCAATCTGTTTCATCATAATTCATAATATTATATTACACTATTGGTAAAAATAATCTTGAAGTAATTTTTATCATAATTTAGGTTTAAAAATGCCTCTCTGTTCGGCTTATGGATGCTCTGAAAGTGATGAAAGTTCGAAACGTTTACATTTCTACAGATTTCCAAATCGTGAAAAATCACCAGACACAAAAAAAGGATAGATTTTTGTAAACGAAAAAACTTTAAGCCATCCAAAAATTCTAGGTTGTGTTCCAAACATTTTAAACTTGAAGACTTTAATCAATCTGATGTTCTTAGAGAAAAATTGATGCCTGATACTAAAGTCAATAGCTTGGGCTACATCTAAAAAGGCTGCACCTGTATGTTGTTTTTTTTCGTAACCATCGCTTATATGTTCTGTTAGACGTAGGAGTTGTTGGATAGTTGAGTGATTTGATTTGAATCCATATTGGAAATGCGGAATAGCATTTATTGCGTTTAAATAATTGGTGAGCCTGGAGTAATATAATTTTTTCAAATATTTTTGAAACTGATGACAGTAAGCTAATAGGTCTGTAGTTACGCGGGTCAGTGTTATCTTTGCCTGGTTTTTTGATCATGATGATTGTGGCCAGTTTCCACTCCTTAGGAATATATCCAATTTTTATTAGGGAATTGAATAATATGGCTAAATAAGTAATTGCTTTCCTAGGAATATTTTTTAAAATAGCATTAGTTATTAGATCCTGACCGGGTGATTTTCTTTTTGGTAATTTTTTTAATATGTCTAAGATTTCGTTTGGACATGAGTAAGGTAAAATATTTTGTGGAAAAATATTAGGCTCATATAGTTTTTGTTTGACTAGATTGTCTGTAGAGTTTTCAATTGCAGAGTTGTTTAATGTGAAAATATTTTCAAGGGTGTGGGCAAACAGTTCACATTTTTCCGAGTCAGTATTTAGGTAAGTACCACTCGCTTTTAAAGGTGGGGATTTCATTTGAGTTTGGTTTAATTAATCTTTTGGTCGCTGTCCATAGGTTTGAGTCTGCTGGGTGTATAGCAGATAAATATTTTTGATAACTGTTAATTCTATGTTTTTCTAGTTGTCTTTTAACCTCTTTCGTTAAATAATTTAATTTTTTTCGATCAAGTGGTTGTCTGTACAATTGCCAGAGTCTTCTGGTTTTGTGTTTTGATTTGATTAATTTTACAATGTTGAGGGGAAGTTGATTAGGACTATAATTTACTAACGTATTTTTTTTAACAGGTAAATGGTCCGAGTCGAGTTCGAAAAGTGGTTCTCGGTGCATGGAAAAACGAATTGATTTTAGTAAAATTACATCTAAAATATCAGGACTTCTATTTTGATCATATGGATAGTATGTGGGTATGTCTGGAGCTGACAGTATCGCAGGATTGCTTGCAAGATATTTATAAAGTTTACGTCCATTAGCGTTTATGGATTTAAAATTCCAAGTTGTATGCTTACAATTTAGGTCGCCTTCTAAAATAATTTTTTGATAGCTATTTAATATTTTTTCAAAGTCGTTTATATACATTTGAAAACTAGATGATTGATAAGCACTAATTATTGTTGTAATTGATTGGTTTATTGTAATAGATATTGCGACTGCTTCGAGAGTTTGTGTAGCAGGTAGATATGCTAATTTGTGTTTTATTTTGGATTTAGTTATTATAGCAACACCACCTGAAGGTCGAACCGCTAGCCTGTCTTTGCGATAGGTAGTATAACCATTGAATTTAATTTTATCGCTAGCAATTAGATGCGTTTCGCTCACACATGCAATATCAACATTATGAGCTGATAAGAAAGCTGCAAATGTGTTTAGTTTTTTCTTGATTCCATTAGCATTCCAATTTATGATAACTAGATTAAGATTATTTATAATGTTAGACGACATTTATATTATTTAATAGAGCAGGTAGATTTTCGATGACTTTTTTGATAATTTGTGAGACGAGTGTGCTGATTAAGGGCATAAGTGACTTAATAAGTTTGTTGGTGATATTTGAGTTATTTAATTCTCCATCTTGTTTAAGATTGTTTTTTTTATTTTTAGTTTTGTCAGCATAGGTTGGAGTATTGCTTGTGTTGGGATTTGTTTGGTTTAAAACTTGGTTTTGGGGATTTTCGATAACCGTATTGGTTATGGGTTGGGTATTTTTGTTATCGTATACACAACTCTGTTGTGTAATGTGTTTAGGAGCGTTCTTGGGTAGTTGGGAGGTACTTTTTTATTTTTTATTTGCTTGTATATTTTACAACCTTTATAATTAGCAGGGTGATTTTCATTACAATTGACACATATAGGTGGACTGTTTTTATCCTTAGTGCATTCGGAGTAATGGTGGTTTTCTAAGCATTTAACACATCTAGGGGGGAGGTTGCAGAAGTTTTTTGTGTTTTGGAAACGTTGATAATTTTTGCATTGTGGTATGGACGAATCGCTTTTACGACTCTCGACCGAGATAACGCAATGAAGGAGGCGATCAAGTGAAAATATGTTTTCTCGGATTTGTCTAGTAAGACAGCAACGATTGGTATAGGAGATTTGTAACGATTTTGGAGACGTGCGACCGATGTGACGTTAAATTTTAGTTCGGCGAGGGCCCGAAAGATGGTTTCTTCGGGAATAGAAGTAGGTATATTTCTGATTACTGTAGATAGGTTCCTCAGGAAGTTGATAGGTGTGGTATTTAATGTTTTCTTCAGATAAGTATTTTGTGATTGTACGGTAGTCAAAAACCGTTGATAAACTCAACTTTAAGAAAATATTTTTGTTATTTATATTAAAATTGTCAACTATCATAGGAGTGATCTTGTTTATGCACTCAATAGAGTCGACGATATCATAAATATATAGTGGTGGAATTTTTTGAACTATTTGAATTACCTCCACAGGATCCATGTCAGTGTCCTCTGAGTTTTCATCATTTGTATTGTCAAGATTTGCGAGAGGAGAGTATTTATTTTTGTGATCATGCCGCGGAGAAAGAGCCTCGCTGCTAAAACATTTGTTACCCGAGTATTGGGAAGCATTGGCTTTTACCATATTTGTACCATGCAGTGAAATATTGATTTAGAAACACGCGCGACGGTAGATAAGCGAGCGAGATACATAAACACAACCGGTTGCGATGTACGCCGCACGAAGACTGAGGACACTAGTAATTCCATTCCAATAACTTCAAATTCAATAAACCAGAGTAACGAAGATAATCTTAACAATTTAAATGAGGATTTAGACTTGTCTGATAATTTTGAATTTGATACTTGTGATTGTAGTTCTGAGGATGAATTTAATGATTACGAATGTTTTAACTATGTAATAACGTAAAAATAGGATAAATATAAAAACGACGCCTGTCGATAGTTATATTAAAATCCAAAGTTAAAGTTAACTATCTGTATCACTATCTGCACTTATAAGTGCTGAAGAATAATATCAGATGCAAATATTAATTATTAAAAAACGCTATTACCTTCCTCTAGATGTTCGGAGGGCTCTCGAGATCGTGTATTCGAGAATTCGATCAAATGCACTGTACAATATAATTTTAAGTAAAGATGCACATACAATGATGTGTTTCCATCAATATAAAATATTATATTAAATGACTTAACTGACTCGCAGCTGTATCTGGTTTATGCTGTGGAACTTTTAGGTGACACAAAGCAATACTTCAAAATACGTGAATCGAAATAATGAACACACTGATTTTAGCTCGTCACAAGGAGTCCAGTTGTCGCTCGTAGGATTCGGTATCGGGAGGTTGTTACTTAGATGGCGCTCATGGTGCTCATGCACTGATTAAGGGACGATATAGATGCGCTGGCCAGAGAGTGGTAGGCGGTTTTCATCAAAGATTTTTAGCATCCCGGAATTAGATTTCTCTCCGGCAGCAAAAACCTTTTATTGACCGTTCCTTTTCTCTGGCGGCATTTAAGAAAGCCGCACGCCTTACGCACTACGGTCGCAAGTACGTGCCGACTTCTTAATTTGTGATTGTATAATACAGACTGTACCTTTTTGTCGGCGTCAGTGGTTTTAATGGGGATGGCCGATTTCTACGAACGACAGTCTGACCGTTATTTATTATTTTATTAAATTTTAGTATATTTATTATAATGGTGTGTGAGCATATCACTAAGTATAAAGTTCAAAAGTATGAATATACTTTAAAATGGACATATCGTATGTATATCTTCTATTTATACAATCTATAAAGGGCAATGGTATTAAAACTATTAGGTTTACGTGTTACATGAGAAGAAAAAATAAATTAAATGATAGAAATGAAACTGAAAGTTCGATCTACCTAGGTACTCTCATTTCATTGTTGTGTTTCTAAAACTGTTAATGATCTTATGTTTATGTTTTAGTTGCCCTATTTGGTGTTGTAATGATTGCTATACAATTTTTTTTCTTAAATTTAATATCCGTGTACAATATATTGTCAGATTTACATGTCATGAGCTTTACATATTTTGTTTCTTATTCTATATTATAAATAGTAGTTTTTTTATATTTTTGTAAAAGAGTACTTATGCTATCTTAAACTATGTTAATTCTAACACTTTTTTTTTTATTTTATCATATATTTGCTTAAACATTTATTTTCTTACTGGTACTGACTTAAATTAAGTTAGATATATCTCTATATATATTTTTGTGACATATATTTTTTTTTACTTATTTACATGCAGTGATCATACATACTAACATATTACTAACATAATTTACCTAACTACACTAACTTAACTAATATTATTTGTCCTATATTTTTGTGTTTACGTCTATTTTAAACATAAAATACATTATAATATTTGTTTTAAATCTTTATAAAAGTGCTTATGCTAACTTACGTTGTGTTAGTTTTATATTCATTGTATTTTCTAAGTTTAACATTTATGTTCTTAGATTAGATTAACTTTAGTTAAGAACATTTTTTTTTTTTTTTTAGGCCTTGACATTTATTCTCTTAATTATACTACTTTAAATTAGGTAAAAAAAAAAAATTTTATTATTTTTTGTATTAACATAAATTAGGTTAGTTATTTTACATTTTTCTTTATTCACTTGTATTAACATTTTTTTTTTACTCTTTCTTTTGTCTTAACATTTGTTGTTTTTTTTTTTTTTGTTTATCTTATGCTAACTTAAATTAGGTTAGTTATTCTAATTTTACATTTTTCTTTTTGTATTTATACTACTGGCGGGTTGCATAAGCGTCCTGTAGTGACTTACCGAACCGTTATCGCACCGTTAACCGCTAACGGCTCTGTAAATAAAAGTGGGTGTTGCTTGAACGCCCGATAGCGGTAACGGCTCTGTAAACTATAGACCACTGGACCTGTAAACTACAGATCGGATTTTGGTTCTGTAACTTACAGATCGATTAATTATACGAATGTTATCAATATAATCTTTTGATTACATTTTCTTCTTATATTTTTAGTGTTAGTATATGTTTGTTACAATAATCTTAATCCTATTACAAATTTTCAAAAAAATTACATATATTTTTTTTTTATTACACATATTAAATTACATATTCGTCCCTCGGTCCATTTGGTTTTATTTACGTGTTATTATTTAGAATTTTAAATTTAAAACTTATTTTCTTATTATTATCTTTTTTAGGATTATATTTATTATTATTTGATAAATAAAAAAAACTATATTCATAATTTGCTTCTTTCGTAATATTTTTTTACGTTATTTTTATGCACAGTGACATGTCTTTTCCCCCGTATTATTACGATATTTTCTTTGTCCAATACATCGGTTACTTCATATGGGCCTGTCCATAACGTATTTAATTTATTCTTTTGCGTTCGATCTCTTAATAGTATTTGATCTTTTACATGTATGTCAATAGGATTAATTAATGTCATAATTTTCTTTAGATTTTATTTTATTCTTTATTAATTTTTCCCTTGCTATTTTATGAGCTTCCTGCATTTTTAGTTTTAGGTCATAATAATAGTTGTCATAATTGTATCTGGGTTCGGGTTCACGAGATAATTTAATGGGTATTTCTAAGTGTTTTCCATATAATAAAGAATATGGTTGGTATCCTGTTGATGTGTGCTCGGTAGAGTTATACACAAAAAATGCATATGGTAAATATTCGTCCCAATTATTTAATTTTTTGTCAACATAATGTCTTAAATATTCTGCAAGAGTACGATGAGAACGCTCCAGACTTCCGTTTGTCTGTGGTCTAAATGGGCTAGTGTTTATTTTATTTATCTGTAATAATTTACATACTTCTGTGAATATTTTACTTAGGAAATCTGTACCTTGATCGGTTAATATGGTTTTAGGTATGCCATGAGTACATACAGGGACGGATTGGAATTTCGGACCAGCCCGGGAAAATACTTTTTTACCGGCCCGCCCACTATTTGTTGGGAGATTGGGGCAATTGGGAAGTGTACCATAATGAAGATAGTAATTTTTTTTAGTATTTTAAAGGGTAGTCTACTGTAATCAGTGTTATTATAAAATCAACCTTTAACAATAAAATGTAATAATAAAAATAATAATAATGGAATAACAATAGTATTACCTACATATAAATGTTACATAATAAAATGTTAGTAATTATTTTTTATTTGAATAAATAAAAAGGTTTAATTTACAATGATAGATTTTTTTTTAAAAGAGAACTCTCTTTTTGTAATTCTTCTATTATTTGATCTGAATCCAATAGTGTTAATTTCTGTTTTTCGATAGCCATTAACATGAATGCTTCTAGTTTTGGATCCGAAAGCTGACTACGAAGTCTTGATTTAATATTTTTTAAGAAAGAAAAAGATCTTTCACATGATACTTGGGTTGATGGTAGAGTAAGTACATATTTGTATGCCAAAAATAAATTAGCATATGCATCACAATATAAATTATATTTTTGTAAAATGTTATAGCAACAAACAACACAGTTTTTGCAACTCTTGCAAGTCATATTTTGTGATTCAGGATTCATTTTAGATTCAATGTCATCTTCTTCATTTTGTGTTAGCTCCAAAGAGTATGAAGTAGCAAATGATTCAGCAAGACTTTTCTTTAACTTGTCCCAATTTTTTGCGAAATGTATTAACTCATCCTTTAGATCATTGTAAGTTATTTTTGAATTCAAACTCTTTAACTTATCACACAAAGTAGTCAATGCTTGATCAGGCAAACCATTTTGAATTATATACGAAAAATAACTTGGTGACAAACATGATAAATCATTATACAATTTCCTGTGTTTTATAAATCTTTTGTTAATACTCTCAACAACTGTATCTAATATTCTGTTATGAACTTCTATTTCAAACTTCTTTAAAGGATCCTCATCCTCATGTACCATATCATTACTAATCTCACCTGGTAACATTTTTTTCTTTCTGGTTCTTATATTAGGTAATATTTCATTTACAGTTATAGGACTATCACCATCAAATTGTAAATCTAACTCAGTATTAGCCCAAATAACAAATGACTCTGCAGATAATTTTATCCATTCCATATTTCTTTGAACTTTTTTTAAATGTTCAAGTGCTCCATCAACTAAGTTCTGAGCTGTAATTAAATCCATTGATTTTGATTGCAGGTATCTCGATAAAGGACCTGTAATACTAAAAATGCTAATATATATATATGCAGTCAAAATAGTAGAAAAATTCAATAATGTATTTTTCATAGTTTCAGCTTTGACCCTTATATCTGGTGTAGATTTTTCATCGTTTAGAATAAAGCCATTAAAACTCCATATATATTGAATTGTAAAATTAACTAAATAATTGTGCTCACTGCCGAGTGCTGATATCGAGGTTTTTAATGACGATTGATATTTAAATATAAATAGTTTAAATTTCAAATAAAAATAATATTCTTATTAGATATTCTAATCTAACCTAACCTAACCTGTCCAGGTGGTGGTACCACGGCCCGAAGACGGTTAGCTTCCACATGGCCCAAGCTCTTACGGGCCATGGATGCTTTCAGAGGTACCTCTGGCAGAAGAAGCGGCAGAGCAGTCCAGAGTGCGTTCACTGCCATTCTGCAAACGACGATGCAGAGCACACAATTTTCTACTGCCCGGAATGGGATCCAGTAAGGGCGGAGCTAACAACAGCTCTACGTAAGGCGGTACGACCCGAAGACGTTACGTATCTACTCTGCGGACCGGACCCAGATGACCTGCCCGATGATCCAGCACAGAGGAAGAGGTTGTATGCTGCCGCGTCTATCCATAGGCAGCTGTTCTGCAACATGGTGGAGCTGATCATGGGACAGAAGGAGGAGATGGAGAGAGCGAGGCAACATCTGCAGCGGCCGGATCTAAATCCTCAACATTGATTGTACATTTAGTTAAGTTTTGTTTCTGTGGGCCGAAATGGCCAAAATTGGGTGGTTAGAGGCCCCCGTAAGTTGTTACGATAATAATGTAATTTATTGAACATTTTAATGTATGTGTATTTTGTTGTAATCAATAAACGATGTGGGCAGGGAGGCAGCAATGGGGCAACCTACTCCCCTCCCTGTCTGCGGTTCAAACAGAAAAAAAAAAAAAAAAAAAGGCTAGGTTAGAACTGTCCTAAACAGTCTCTCTGGAACGCGATCAACTCCAGGGAAGCGGCAAGATCAGGATTCAACGGACCGGACAGGACACAACGGGGGCCCGGTAAACCCTCGCCAAGGCACCGACTATCTGTGGGGAGCGGCGATCCCACAGATTACAAGCTGTTTGAAAAATGGAAGCACAACAAAAAAATAATTCTACCTCAGGTGGTGAACCGGTCTTACCGGGGAATCCACCCTCTGCGGAGGCAGGCCCCACGGATTCTGAGGGGGGCCGTCCATTAATCAATCTACAACCAAACCCAAAGCTCAATGCAAAGTTGATTGCATCGAGCAAAAGCATAGATAAGCAGCCATGCATGACTGGCCAAACATCAGCGACTCTGCAGGAGAAATTGATGACCTCCTCAGAGTCCAGCCAGACGTCCAATGGAAGCGAAATTCCGACGGAGGAGGCAAACGCCCGATTCTATAAGTATCTACTACAGATATATACGACGTCTAAAGAACTGGATGCAGAAGTGGTCTCCACTACCAACACCAAAAAAGAGATTAAGAAGTTAATAGCAGACCTGGCGCATGGTGTAAAAGGGCTCATCACATGGGGAAGGCACACTGGAAGAATAAGGCCAGTGGTTAACACCAGGGGTAGTCAAACTGCACCGCCGGTGACCCGCGAAAAATCAACACAAGCCGATTTCCACGCTGCCTCTGGAAAAGTGGCAGAAGTGACAAAAACCAACACTGCTACCGGAGAAGTGGCAGAAATGGCAAAAACCAATGCTGCAATAGACGCGGCCGTGCCGGCGTTGGAGGAGACACGCTCTGCAATCAACGAACTCCGAGTGATGATGGAAAAACAGGGCGAAGCACTGTTTTTGCTGACACAACAAGTCCAACAGCAACAGCAACAGAACCTCTATGACGGCGGCAGGAGAGGCGCACCCTCAAGAATCTCGCGAGAAAACGAAGAAGCGGACCAAACCGACGGCCCACGCGATGATATTGGTTGGAAAACGTACCAAAAGAAAAACGCAAGGCGTCCCAGAAGCCCCCGAAATGGAAAACTGGAAGAAGTACGTACCAGAGACAGATCAGACGTCGTAATTGTCCAAACAAAGCCAGAAAACTACTCGGAGGTTCTAAAAAAAATTAAAAGTGGTGTAAACATGGAGGCAATCGGAAACAAAATCTCCGCCATGCGACAAACGAGATCAGGAGGAATACTGATTCAAGTCTCTGGTGGGTCCCCTGCAGCTGATGTAGTGCGAGCAGAAGTCTCAAAAGTAATTGAAACAGACACCTTGATAAGAACACCCGTGCAACAATCGCTTGTCGAGTTCCGCGGCCTAAACTCCCTCACAAATATTGACGAACTTGTAACAGAAATAGTTCTAAACGCAGATACCCCGCGGGAGGCGGTAAAAGTTCTCAACATGAGGAAAACATATGGCGAAACACAATCCGCACTGGTTCTTATGCCTTGGGATAACGCGGTGAAAATAACCAAAATCGGACGTATACGTGTAGGTATGGTGTACTGTAGCACCAGATTATGCAAAAAACGGATACGTTGTTTCCGATGCTTAAAATTTGGACACGAGTCACGCACGTGTACAGGCCCAGACAAAAGCAACTGTTGCAGACGCTGTGGAGTTCCTGACCACCTAGCAGTCAATTGCCAGGCGAGCCCAGAGGATGCGGCTGACTTCAGGCGCTCCTTAATACAAGATCCTCAACCGACAAAATGATTAATTTTTTACAAATTAATCTAAACTGCTGCAAAGCAGCCCAAGCCTTGGTCACCAAAACAGCCGATGACCTCAATATTGATATAATCCTGGTGTCCGAGCAAAATCAAGCATGTGACCGGTCATGGATGCAAGACCAATCAAAAAAATCAGCTATCATAAACCACAGTCGAGTACAGATAGACGAACTTGGTAAACCGGATATGAGCTTCACTTGGTGCAGACTGGCGGGTACAAAGATATACTCGTGCTACTGGACACCAAGACCAGACATAGCAGCTTTCACAGACTTCCTACGACGCCTGGAAACAAGCATCAAAGCCAGCACTGGGGAAGTCATCGTATGCGGTGACTTTAACGCTCATCACACCTTATGGGGATGTAATACGAACGACAAAAAAGGTGATCTCCTAGCCGACATGATCCAGGCATCAGGAATGATCGTGTGTAACAAGGGAACGGATGCTACTTTCCAAAGCGGCAACCGATCGTCCATCGTTGATGTAACATTCGCGACCCAACGCACAGCAACCTCCATCACAAAGTGGGTTGTCTTGGAAGAAACATCGTTGAGTGACCACAATTACGTTCACTTCTGTGTGGAGTTCAACGCAGAAGCCGACGCCCTGCCATGCACATATACCAAAGTGGTTCCTAGCAAACTAAAGGAATACCTAGACTTGAACCCACTCCCACTGAGTTTAACAACCAACGATGTAGATGCGTTAGCCACGGGGCTCACGGATGCTATAACCCAGATATGTGGCTTCCAGCACAGGCCACGCTTAGGAAAAGCAAGAAGATCGGTTTATTGGTGGTCTACAGAACTCAGCAGATTACGCAAGGACGCTAATCATCTAAGACGAGTACACAAGCGGAAAAGGAAGAAAGCCGCCTGGGATTCCTGCTTAGCTGAGGCAGAAGCAGCAAAGAAGGCCAAAGCCGTTCTGTGTAAAGCTATTAAACGCGCGAAAGAAAAAGCCTGGACTGATCTGTGCGATCAAGTACAGCGGGACCCTTGGGGAAAGCCATATAAATTGGTTATGGGAAAACTGTGCAGAAATTCAAAAATCCCCGGAATCAATACTCCAGGCCGCGCTCAACTGATTACTCAAGGTTTATTCCCGGTACACGAGGAACGAGAGATGACGCAATGGCCACAAGACCTTCCAGAAGATGCTCTTTTCACTGTCGCCGAGCTTAGACATGCCGCAAGCCAATTGAAGAACTATGTCTCCCCAGGCCCGGATAGAGTACCAAACGAAGCAATGAAGATATTATGTAGGTCGCAACCAGAGGCCTTACTCACCCTGTACAATAAATGTATCGATCAAGGCCGCTTCCCAAAACCGTGGAAGAGGGCGAGACTAGTCCTGCTACGAAAAGGTGATAAACCTTTGGACGAAGTATCTTCGTACCGTCCACTTTGCCTTCTGGACTCCTGTGGCAAACTTTTTGAAAAACTCCTGGATAATCGTATAAGAGAACACTTGGACTTATCGAGCGGCCTAGCTGATACACAATACGGTTTTAGAAAAGGACGATCAACTTTACACGCCATTCATAAGTTAGTGTCAATTGTAGACAACTGCGGCAAGGATGTAAGAGTAGGCGTACTAACCCTGGATATAAAAAACGCCTTTAACTCCGCTTCATGAAATATCATAATACGGGAAACATACGCAAAAGGCATACCTCCGTATCTCTGTAGAATCCTCGATGACTACCTGCACGAACGAAAAATCCAGTACAACTACGGTGGACCTGAAAAAGTAGATAACATTACAAGCGGTGTCCCACAGGGTTCGGTCCTTGGGCCAACCCTATGGAACATCTTATACGACGGACTACTGCGCGAAACCCTCCCGGTTGGAGTACAGTTCCTAGCGTACGCAGACGACCTGGCGCTCATTGGGAAAAGTAAATACACCTTTGAATTAGAAAGAATGCTGTCCGCGGGTGCGGAGATCGTGAGGACATGGTTGTCTAACAACGGCCTACAACTCGCAGTTGAAAAGTCTGAAGCGATAATCCTAACAAAAACGAGAGTACACAACGACTTCACAATGATGCTTGGGGGTGCATGCATAAAATACCTTAGCATACACTTGGACGCAAAACTGAATTTTACAGAACACGCTAACCACATAGTCACTAAAGCGGGGAAAGTAGCCAACAACCTCGCCAGAATCCTGCCGAACATAAGCACAGCAAAAACTAAAAAGAGAAGACTGCTCGCAAATGTAGTACACTCAATTATCCTATATGGTTCCCCCATCTGGGCTCCCAAGATGAGTCAAAAAGGAAAAAACGAACTAGCGAAGGTGCAAAGGCGCATAGCACTGAGAGTAGCATCGGCTTATTGCACAGTTTCTTACAACGCCATACAGGTTATAGCAGACATGCCCCCAATTGCTCTGATAGCCATCGAAAGACAAGAGATATTTGAAAATGCCCGGAAGGAAGAAGCAAGAAACAAATTATTAAGAAACTGGCAATCAGAATGGGACCATGCATCGGCCGAAAATGAAAGCTGGACCCATCGCCTGATTCCCAAGATAGACCCATGGTTTAACAGAACATTCGGCGAGGTCAACTACAGACTGACCCAAGCTCTCAGTGGACATGGCTGCTTTCCTTATTACCTCCACCGTTTCGGGAAATTAGCTTCCCCGTCGTGTTGGTATTGCGATCACGAGTCAGACGACGCGTCCCACACCTTTTTTGTATGTGATGCATGGCACACAAGGCGCACCAGAATGAACGTGATACTGGGGCGAGAGATTACGCCAGATAATATGACCGAAGTGATGCGGTCAAGCAAGGAAGCATGGAACACCATAGACGACTTCATCAACGAGGTCCTCCGAAAAAAAGAAGAAGAAGAGCGAAGGCGACAAACTGCAGACCAGCCATAAAATCAAACAATTAGTTAAGTTCAATATATGTATACCGAAGGCAAAACCTGAGAGAGGAGTAGGGGCCTCTCACCTTTGTTGTTTCCCCCCTAAATACTTGTAATTCCCTTGATGTTATTGTAATTTGTTATTCAATAAATGATGGTGACTGGGGGGTGTAATGACTAACGTCGGTTCCACCCCCAGTTATCGATAATAAAAAAAAAAAAGGTTAGGTTAGGTTAGGTTAAGTCCAGCGGTGGCTGACGTTGCAGTAACAAGTGCTCCCGGGCAATCTTCGTTTATCTTTGGCAATACCGAACCGTTTTTTGCGCCGTAAGTTTTGATCGACGCGTTACTCCGTTCCGCATCGACCGGTGCAAACTGCGCGAAATTCGGACACGAACTCGCAGAGTTATCACGTATTCAATTTTTCCGCGTGCTTTTCGGCTTAGGTTAGGTTAACCTAACCTTATCTTATTCGATTCGTATCGTCAATATTCGTCGTCATTACCCACAGCCCACCGGCCCATCTGATCGACGACAACCAGAATAACCAATTATTTATAGATTTTATTGTCCACGGAAGTTGATTTTTTGATTACAGCTGTTATTGGTATTACTTATTGATAATTAATATTAATATATTATTATTCGGTTACTGTTGTAGACATTGTATGCTTGTATTATTACAATTTACAATGTTTTACGTTATTATATTATAGACTGTTTTTACGTAATATCATTGAATAAATAATCTATAATCAATGGTAATTAGTACTAATAACTAATATTTATTAATTATTTTATTATATTTACGTCTACCTACTATTTACTATTTAGTAGTCGCGGCCCATCGGGAATTTCCCGATTTCCCTATGGCCCAATCCGTCCCTGAGTACATACGAAGTTTGTTACGAAAGCTTCTGCTACTGTATTAGCTTGGTGATTGGGTAAGGGAATCCCCATGGAATATTTAGTTAGATCGCATTGAAGGGTTAACACATATGTGTTTCCTGATAATGTAGTGACCAGCGGCCCAACGATGTCTAAAAATATTTTTTCAAATGGTTTGGAACTTGTTGAAGTGATTATCATGGGTTGTTTTACCTTCCTGTTTGTTACTTTACTTTTTTGACATGATGCACAGTTTTTTATATACTCTATAACATCTTCTTTTAATCCACGCCAATTAAATTGTGTTTTTATTTTCTTTATTGTTTTATGTATTCAAGCATGTCCACCGATTACGGAATCGTGACATTGTTTAAATATAATCAATTTCTCTTCGTCGCTAAATTCTAACTTATCACATATAATTATTTCTATATCTGTATTTCGGAAAACATATCGAATCATAGCACGTATTTGTGACCATTCTAATTTGTCATTAAATCCTAATTTATTCATAGCTAATTTATTCAAAGCGTGTTCCTCACTTAATAGTTTCAAAATTAATAAAGACAGATAGATATTTTCGTACGTAGTTTTGTGTTTGTTTTTATTTTTAGTGGTCAAGAATATAATGTATATATAATATAATAAAGCTTTCTGATAGAAAATTATTACCTAATATACCGTTTTTCCTTATTAATTATGTTTCCGCAGAATACTCCCTCCATTATTTCCTGTTTATGGATAAAAATATCTTTATTTTCCATATCCTTAGCAGCTATAGGTATGGATACTATGGTTTCCGTCCTAGGTTTTAATAACATTTCTTTACTATTTATATTAGTATTGATAACTAAAGTCTTATTTGCTAGATTTATTATAGAATTATTTTCTGTTAGGAAACTATTACCTAATATACCATTTCTCCTTATTTGGAAATCTTTATCGACTAAATTAAATTCTGTAATTATTTGTTGTCCTTGGAATATCAAAGGTATTGCTAACTTCCCAAGTGTTTGTATTATTTTATCATTAATTCCCTTTAAATTTATGGTTTGTGTTTTATCGATTATTATATCTTTGTTTAAAATATTGGCTTTTATTATGTTAACTTCACTCCCTGTATGGACAAGAAATTCTAACTCCTTATCCGTACAAGCAGGTGATTTGCATTTTATGTGGTTATTGTTGTTTATTTCTGTTAGTATAACGGGAACAACAATTTTAATGTTAAACGTTGTTTTACATGTAATCGCGAAGGACACTTTTCATCACAGTACGAGCATGTTTCGTGTGCATTATAATTAGTTGGTGGACGCGTGAAATTATTCTGATTGGGTGGTCTATTATTACGGGTATTGTTATTCAACCGGCACTGTGATGAAAAGTGTCCTTCGCGATTACATGTAAAACAACGTTTAACATTAAAATTGTTGTTCCCTATATTATTTTGGTACTTATTATTATTCCTGTCATAGGAATTATTTCCGTTAGATTCATTTTTATTATTATTGTTATTGTTACGATAGTTATATGATGTGTTTTGATTATTATTTGGTCTACCTGTATTATATGTATAAGCATTATTATTCCTAGGTTTATTATGATTGCTTGTATTATTTGTGCGGAATATTTCTTGCACATCGTTGTAGGTTCTTATATTTTTTTCTGCGACTAGGGCAGTCTGCATTGCTTGTTCTAAGCTGGTGGGGTTTGTTGTTTTTACTTCGAATTTTATCTGGTCTCCTAAACCGTTTATATAGCTAACTAGAGCTTGCTCCCTAATATTGTCACGTAATATCTTTGCTTCGACGGGTGTTTTATCTATGGCTACTGTGTTACACAGTTTTTGGTATATTTCTTCTACTCTATTATTGTATGCGCATATGGTTTCATTATTTTTTATTTTTATTATATTTAATTCGATTTGTAGATTAGCAGCGCCGTAAGGAGTTTCAAATGCATCTAATAATATTTTTTTCATATCATCCCATATTTTAATTTCTTTATATTTGGTTACATTAAAAGCTCTGTCAGATAGTTTAGTAGCACCTATCATTTTTAACATAAAAGGTTGTTGATCTATATCTACCGTGTTTATTATTACTTCGCAAGCATTTAAGAATGGATATATCTCAGTTTGTCCTGAATAATTTGGAATTAATTTAATTGCTTCGATCGCGCTTAGTGGTTTCATTTCGCTACTATTTGTCATTTTCTTAGATTTTACTACTCTTTTTGGCTGTATATATTCAATGTGAACGGTATTTTTATCGCTTCGTAAACATGTACGAGGTGTGCTAGTACTAGGAATTTTTTCAAATTCCTCCAAATTTATTAATCGCAAACTTTTATTTAATATGTCACTACTGACACTACTTATTGGTTTACTTACTACGTTTTCATTAATTATTTCCTCATCAATTGTATCTAACTCTTTAACTAAATTATTTAATTCTACGTTGTTAATTAATTCACTATCAGTGTTGTTTATTTCGTCGTGTTCGATTATTTCAATTATTCTATCTAGCGTTTCTCTAGCTATAGTTTCAAATTCATCCTCTGAACTCGTGTTCATTAATTTAATTGTATATTCATTTATATTTTTTTATTTCGATTGGGCGTCTTCTTGGGCTAGGGGCTTTAACTAGGGACTTAGGGACTTCAACTAGGGACTTCAACTAGGGATGGGCTGTCATGGGCTTCTAAAATCTACACGTGTTTATACGATGGATTAGCTAATTCCAAAGGAGTAGTACTCAAATAATATAATTCAATAATAATAATTCACAATAATAACTTCAATAATATTCTCAATAAATGCCCTCAATAATCAATAATAAAAATTCAATAATATGCCCTCAATAATAATTCACAATAATAACTTCAATAATATTCTCAAAAAATGCCCTCAATAATAATTCACAATAATAACTTCAATAATATTCTCAATAAATGCCCTCAATAATAATTCACAATAATAACTTCAATAATATTCTCAATAAATGCCCTCAATAATAATTCACAATAATAACTTCAATAATATTCACAATAAATGCCCTCAAAAAAAATTCAATAATATGCCCTTAATAATAATAATTCTTTAATAATTGCCCGTTAATAACTTCAAAAATGATTTCAATAATTTAATTGCCCTTTAAATAATTACTTTAAATTTTCCCTAACTACGATGGACCAAATGTACCAAAGGAGACGGTTATATAATTTTATGCTTACAATACTGCCGTGTTCATCCCGTTGCTTGATTTTCTCGTCGTAGTTGAACTGCAACAAGAAGTTCGGTTTTCCCAGAGTTGTTGAATTGAAGCGTGCACTCCTCAGCTCAACGGTGATCCACGTAAATGAAGTTGCCTCTGTTGATAGAAGTTGACACAGAATATTTCAAAAATATTACTGAATCTTCCTGTTTCTTGGAAAACCCTGTCCACAGCGCCAATTTTCTGTTGCGTCCCAACTCGTGTCGATATATATATCAACTCAGGAAATGAAGACGTGATGTATATAGATATAATGTGTGTTTATTAACATATATTTAATACAAAAATACAATATTAAAGCGTGAGAGAGTGGTGAGTGGTGTTACGACCTGCCTCTGAAACTTGATAGACTAAGACTGTGAGTGGTGTTACGACCGGCCTCCAAATGTCTTGTCTATCCCTAGCCGTCTCTAGCTCTCTATAACCGTCTATAACCGTCTCATGAGCTCTTGTCATGGGCTCCCTTATATATGCTCGTATACTTTAAGAGTGGGTGGTCGTAGTGGTAGCGAATGTTCGCACAACGATAGAATTTGGGTCTCGTAGCATAATTTGTTATTCTGGTCGATCCGTATCCTGTCCCAATACTATAGAGACTTTTCTAAGAAGAGACGTGTGACAACACTTTTATAGCTTAATTGTTCACTACGCTCTGTTAGGGCCAACTGCTTGATTTGATTAGAATACCGCATGCCTTGAGGTTTTCTCTTACTCATTTGCACATACTGTTTAATAACCATGCTCAGGTTAGGAGGTAAATGTGCTTCAACAACTCGATTAAACAAATCTACTGAGGTAACATCTATTTCATTTGCACAATTTTTCTTGTGTACTTCTTGACTCAATGCTTCAAATTTCTGTTCTAATTGTTCATATTTATTTTTAATAGTTTGAAGTTGAGCTCTATACTTTTGTTTTCTAGGTGTATGTAATGTGAGATATTGAGTTGTTTGTGTAGATGAGGAAATTGATTGATCGGCCGAATGAGATGAACTTTGAGATGTTGAACCTAGAAAAAATGCAAATTAAAATCATTTTTAGTTTTCATACCTACAGTAAATTATTTATATTTTATTTTGACTTAGTAAAACTGGCAAATTCAATAGTATGTAATATAAGCATAATAATTAATAAAGCATAATATTAACATAATTACAAAAACTTACAAGCAATAGAAAAAGACTCCTTTTGTTTTAATGGTGTACTTGTAGAAACTGAAGCATTAAATATTGGATCTGAAATACTTGTATCTAGACATGTCATAGAATTGTAAGAATCTTCTTTAGGAATCATAGCTTTATATATATAGATAAAAAAATTCTCAGTGTAAGATAAAATATTCAATAGGTAATAGCCATTAGGTAAAATTGTAATTACTGAAATCAGTAGGAACAGCATGGGGCAGTAGAACTTTTTTTCTTTGTTTTTGTACATGCACTCCAGGAAATGATCTGAACAGACCTTAAAGTATATCAATGATTTTCCAATTAAATCTTCTCGACTACAATTTATCAACCATTGCTTCGACCTAAAATGGTAGTAATAATTAGATACAAATATTAATACACATTAATTATTAGTAATAGCTAACGTTCTACTTACATGAATTCATTATTAGGGAACTTAAACAGTTTACACTTCTTCTCGGTGTACTTATACGAATTTATACAACCTTTTACAAGGCATACATACACCATGATGATTATATAAATATAAATCGCACAACAAATACAAAATAAATGCACGGTATAAGCACAGAATATTACAATAATAGCACAATTTTCAGCACTCAGTTGTTGCACAGAATATAACAAGTAGCAGTGTAGAACTGTAGACGCGTAGTAGTCACTAGTCAGTTCGTCACTACTCACTAGTCAAATGACTCAAAAACTCAAAAGACAAACAAAAAAAATACGTTAATGTAATTGAGATAACAATAAAACGTGATATCATAGCAAATTCAGTGCTACCAAAAATGAAAACGTTAAAACTTCATATTTTCTCAGATACTTGCCCCTACTGCGGACCTGGAGTGGATGATTCTCTATTATCTGCCCGCCGCCGAGAAGTGTCCTAACCCTGGTAATACTAAAACCCGGGACGGGACGGGACCGATTCCATTCCAAAACGGTGATAAGGAAAACAGTGTGGCACGAACAAACAACACTAAAATATTGTTATACGTGTCAACATAACTACAGAATATAACAACGACTGTATTTTAATTAAATATATTATAAAATATTTTAACCTACATTAAATACATAAAGGCTATTCCCCTAATAATGTGTACCGAAATTAACAAAAAATAAATGCTTTTGTAAACCATTTCATAGTTGCCCTATGGTCCATGCATCTGGTGGAATGGATAGAATTATAGCAGACAAGCCCCTATTTAAATAAAAATTATAAAACGTATATCAAAACTTCAATTAAATTGTAACCTACCTTTAAGAGGACTCTACCCATACGTTTGTTGTCTCCGTCTTACACACGTATGACATAGCAAATTGTCGTTCACTAGTTTCAATAGTGTGCTGTTAGTTTTGATACTAGAGTGCATTGACCTATTATAAAACTTTTATGTAAGAACATTATCTGTGCTTATTCGTCGCCGATTTTTCGAAATTTTCATTTTCAAGCAAAATATGGGTATGTAAAATATCAAAAATTAAAAATGCTCATATCTGGCTTGAAAATGAAAATTTCGAAAAATCGGCGACGAATAAGCACAGATAATGTTCTTACATAAAAGTTTTATAATAGGTCAATTCACTCTAGTATCAAAACTAACAGCACACTATTGAAACTAGTGAACGAAAATTTGTTATGTCGTATGTGTGTAAGACGGAGACAACAAATGTATGGGTAGCATCCTCTTAAGTAAAAAGCATAAAATATACATTATTGTTGAGACAGGACAGCATTCCAACACCATAGGTGAGAGTATATATACGTCAATATTTGGACGGAACGGTCTATAGTTAAGTCACAAATAAAATAAAACTTATAAAATGTATATCAAAAATTTAAGTACATTATACCCTATTTTTATTAATTACATTGGTGTTATTATAATAATTACAATAGTGATTATATTTTATGCTTTTTAGATTATCATATTTAATTTTTATTTAGTTTAATTACTTTATTAATCACATTTAGAGTACGTCATTCAGTTTAATTTCCTAATATGAATGACATTTATTTATATTTATTTTATTGTATTAATATTATTATAATAATTATAATACTGATTGTGTAACAATAACAGACTGTCGATCAGATGTTTTTATAAGAACACATCCAATGATCGAAAATGTAGACCGGACGTTCTGCAGTTAAGTCCCAAATTACATAATACTTATGAAATGTATATCAACATTTTAAGTAGATTATACCCTATCTTTGAGTAAAAAAATTAGCATAAAATATTCAATATTGCAGAAACGGGACGCCATTCCAACGCCACAAATACAGAATTATATTCCAAATTCTAGACGGGACGGGCTGTAGTTTAGTCCCGAATTAAATAATACTTATAAAACGTATATCAAAATGTCGAGTATATTATGCCCTATCTTCTAGTAAGAAAATTAGCATAAAAAATTAATTATTAAAGAAACGGGACGCGATTCCAACGCCAAAGGTACTGAGGCGTAGTACAAATTATTAATGGGGCGGGCTGTAGTTAAGTCCCAAATTAAATAAAACTTATAAAATGCATATCAAAATGTTAAGTTGGTTATACCCTATCTTATGGTAAGAAAATCAGCATCAAATATTCGTTATTTCAGAAACGGGACGGCATTCCAACGCCACAAGTACTGAAATATATTCCAAATTTTAGACGGGACGGGCTGTAGTTTAGTCCCGAATTAAATAAAACTTATAAAACGTTTATCAAAATGTCGAGTATATTATATTTTATATTTTAGTAAAAAAATTAGCATAAAATATTCAATATTGCAGAAACGGGACGCCATTCCAACGCCACAGGTACAGAATTATATTCCAAATTCTAGACGGGACGGGCTGTAGCTTGGTCCCAAATTAAATAAAACTTATAAAATGCATATCGAAATTTTAAGTAGGTTATACCCTATCTTAGTAAGAAAATTAGCATAAAATATTCATTATTAAAGAAACGGGACGACATTCCAACGCCACAAGTACTGAAATATATTCCAAATTCTAGACGGGACGGGCTGTAGTTTAGATTCTGAGCGAAGCGATGAATGTATTGGTTTTACAATGATGTGTGTTTTTTTTTATTTTATTTTTTTTTGTGTCTGTCGTCACGTTTTAGGACATTAAAAATGCTTAGATTTTCTTCAATTATGCCTTTTTTGAAAAACAAATGGTAAATTATTAATAAACGGGAATTTGTACGCAACATTGATTTTCGACAAAATCGATTTTGGTGTTATTGGTGTAAGTCTAAAAAATTACGGTAAATACATGAAATTTTGAATGTTTATATGTTTCTATACACCAGAACGTTTTCAAAATATTTTGACTTATTATGAGCTGTTTACAGACATTTTCAATTTCCAATATTTTTAGTTTTTTTTTTCTATAAATATCAATAAAATTTTATAGATGAAAAATATTAAAAATCTGTAGTCACAGTTTTTTTTCTAAGTAAGGATTTATTTAGAGTTCAAATTTTCACAAAATACGTAAAAATGACGAAAATTTGCAAATTACTTAGTGTTAGAAATTCATAAAATTTTTTCTTTTTTAAATCTAAAATTTTAAAATGTAACACTAGATTTAACATAAGTTTTTCTACTTTTATCAAAAATAAAATATCTAAAAGCAAGTAAAAATAAATTTTTAGTTTTCAAATTGTTAAGTTTTTTTTTTTTATAATTGTCAATAAAAATTTATTTGGTGGGCCAAAAAGTCAGGAATTTTAATACAAGCTTCCTAATATATTGTTACAATATCAGTTGAAAAATTTTAAAAATATATAGGCACGATTTTTTGTTATAAGCATTTAAAGTTCGATCTTTTGTCAAAATCTTGAAAATTATCAATCATTGGAATTAAAAAATTATAAAATGTTCAGTTTTTATAACTAAGAGTTGAAAATTTAAAACAAAGATTCTCTTAAATAATTCATACTGTAACTAAAAAGCTTAAAAATATATAGACTCATTTATTTTTTACAGACAATTTAAATTCAAATTCGGACGAAATTACATATTATTATTAAAACCAAGAATAAAGTTATTTTGTTGTAATTTAGAAATATTATTTGTTGGTATATGAAACTTTTAGAGTATATTGTTATATTTTATACATACGCAATGGCATTTTAAAATTTAATTTTTTTGGTAAAAATGAATTTAATCAACCATAGTAAATACTAATGCCTAATACTAAAATTAATTACTCTATTCTCAATAATATCATCAAATACACTTATTATGATATTATAGACTGACTGAACGTCTTCGCTCAGAATAATTTTTCTTATACAATGATATTATATCATTGGATTCAAATTACAGTGACTCACTTGTAACCTACTGTACAGCAGAGCGACATCCACTTACCCGCCCTTTTTTATGTACACATTCTATAATGATCCGGTTGCTAATGTGTTTATACAATCTTATTTATGTTATTTAGGTCTAAAACAAGTTAACAATGTATATAATTTCCGTAATGACATTTTAGACTTAGTATTAACTAATAATAATATTGATAATATACGAATGGATTGTTCACTTACACCTCTTATTGATTCTTACCATCCACCTCTTGATTTTATCAAGATATAATATAATATATAATATAATATGTTATATTACTTATAATCACAATGATACAGTTATATAAGATACAAGTTATTTTTTATGTTAAAGATTATAATATTATGTTTTTAATTCTACAATAAATTGGTTATGTTATTTTAAATTGTAAATACTTAAAAATATTTCCTATCTATAAAATACCTATCTAGTTTATAATTTATCATCCTAGTTAATTTATGCAATATATCAATTTATGTGTATAGTGTTTCAGTTCAATAATGAAATAAGTCTAGTTGTTGCATGTATTTAGGTAGAATTTTAGTTCAATAATGCAATATGTCTAGTTATTTCAAAATATTTGTAATATTTTGATTCAATACTGATATATGTGTTTAAGTACACTTTGTAAATTAATGATACTTAAAATTTATATTATAATTGGGATTTGTTTATATAGTACCAAGTGCATTCCAAATTTGAATATTCTATTTATAACCAAAAATTATATATGGTATTTCTAAAATATTAGGTTTTTTAAAACTGTTATATCTCAATAATAGTATTTTTGAGTTATTGCAGTTTTGAACTGAGGCGACGATATGGCTTTTTCAGATTTGCGTAAAAAATGTAAAGTTTTATCTACGAAAGTTCATTCTAACTATATTTTTAAAATTGAAAACAACATTAATATTAATTTGAAATCGTTTTGGAAGTATATCAATTCTTTAAGATTTAATCGTAATAATATTCCACTCTCGGTCTTTTATGAAAATATTACTGCAGATAACATGAATGATATTACTAATGTATTCGCCAGTTATTTCTCTTCAGTATATGATACTAATAAGGTTATTGATATCGATTCATTTGATATGTCCGATATTCACACTCAACATTTTTTTTTCAACAATTGTATTATATCGAAAAACGAAATTATAGATTTTCTTGGTTCTCTTAGTGAAAACGCCAGTCCAGGGCCTGACGGTATTCCATCATTATTTTTAAAAATGTGTCATCATATTATTGCTAAGCCTTTATGTTATTTATTTAATTTATCCTTATCTAATGGTATATTTCCCGAATACTGGAAAAAATCTTTTATTACTCCTATTTTTAAATCAGGTAACAAAAATGATGTCAGAAATTATAGACGAATTTCTAAATTATCAATTATACCGAAAGATTTTGAAGCTATTATCACTAAAAAAATTTCTAATTTACTATCTAATAGTATTAGTTTGTCTCAGCATGGTTTTTTACCTAAGCACTCTATTAATACTAATTTATTAGTTTATCATAAGTTTCTTATTAACAGTCTGGATCAAGGTTATCAGGTAGATTCAATATATACCGATTTTGAAAAAGCGTTTGATAAGGTTGATCATTCTTTACTATTTTTAAAGTTAAAACATTTTGGGTTCGATGGAAACTTTCTAAAGTGGTTATGTTCCTATCTTTGTAATAGAACTCAAGTAGTTAAAATTTCTTTTCACTATTCCAATGAATACTTAGTTACCTCGGGAGTTCCTCAAGGATCTCATTTGGGACCACTTCTTTTCCTTATTTTTATTAATGATCTTCCTCTCATTCTAGATAGTTCGGTGAATATTTTGATGTTTGCTGATGATGTAAAAATTTACTGTAAAGTCAAAGATGTTGTTGACCAAAATTTGTTGCAATATAATTTAAATATGCTTTTATTATGGAGTAAAAAAAACTATTTATCCTTAAATTATGATAAATGTAAAATTATAACCTTTTCACGTACTAAAAGTCCTGTTTTCCATAATTATCTTATTGATAACCATCCTCTTAAAAGATGTTCTTCTATTACAGATTTAGGTATTTGTTTTGAATGTGATCTGTCGTTCAAAATAAATCATAAAGCTATCATAAATAAGGCGTATAAAATGTTGGGTTTTATTACTAGGAATACTAAAGACTTTAGAAATCCTATTTGTTTAAAAAATTTGTATACTTCTTTAGTTAGATCAAACCTAGAATTTGGCTCTTTAATTTGGTCTAATAACTTTTCAACTTATTCAAATGAGCTTAATAATATACAGTATAAATTTCTGAAAAGAGTTGCCTTTATTACGCATTGCACGATTTCCAGAGACTCGTTTCTGCTGGTTCAAGACGCTATAGGTATTGACCCTCTCAACATTAGACGTGATCTTATAGATATAATGTTTGTTTATGATATTTTAAATAATAATGTAAACTGCCCAGCTATTTTAAGTTTAATTGGATTTAGAATACCTAATAGGTATACGCGTAATTCTGATTTGTTCCATATACCTAATTTTAAAACAAATAGTGGTAAAAATTATTTTTTCTCAAGAGCTGTTTTTAATGCCAATAGAATCTTCACGGTCTTGGATTTTTTTTTATTGTCTCGTCAAGTATTTAAATCTAAAACTTTGTTATTTTTAAAATATAGTGCCTAATTATTATTTCTTTCTTTTGTTTTATAAACTTAATGTTATCATTGTATTTCTTATTTTATTGTATAATTGTTTTTTGTATTATCACATGTCTATTCAGTTTTCATATTGTGTCTATTCTTACATTTTATTGTTCTTTCTTTGTTAAAGGGCTTTGGCCCGTTGATTTTTATATAAATAAATAAATAAATAAACTATAGATTAAAAAAAATATATATATATATTGGTGTTATTATAATAACAACATAATTTATGCATTTTAGTTTATCATATTTATTTAGTTTAATTATTTTATTGGTCAATTAATGTAGAACCCATCCGGTTAAAGATCTTAATATGAATGACATTTATTTATATTTATTGTACTAATATTATTATAATAATTACAATTGTGATTCTACAACAATAATTAATTGTGGATAAGATTTTCTATAAGTACCCATCCCGAAATCAAAATTTTTTCAGTCAAACGTCAGAAGTTCACATAGTTGTTCAATATTAATTTCAAGACTACAAATTTACTGTTTTGAATCTGTTGTTACGTCTTTTCAACTATCTTTTTATCTATAGAGACAATAATCGGTTTTACACCATTTTCATAAAGGTAAGAATTATTTATTTTATTAAAAAGCCGTTACATCTGTTTGGGTTTTCGCCGTCTTACACGGATGTACGACATTGCAAATTATCGTTCAAGTGTTTCAATAGTATGCTGTTAATTTTGATATTTGAGTGAATCGATCGTTTGTCGAATTTGTAGGTAGAAACATTACCGTGTTATCTCGTAGGTTTTTAATGATGTTTTAATTTTCAAGTCAATTATGACCATTTTAGTATTTTTAAATACGAACTTAAAATATGTTTAGATCCAATGTCAATGCGTAGCCAGCGAAAAGTTGTCAAAGTCAAATTGTTTATGTTCTAAAAATAAAAAACAATGCTTGGAAATGTCTTGTTATTGCACTATATATACTTATTTGTTATGAGTATGAATAGAGTTATTAATGTGAAATAATTGTTAACTTACCTAAAAACCACTTATTTTTAAAAGTTTTTTATTTTTTATAGTGTATAATTATATCAACACCAAAAAATAAAACTCGGTGTAGCGACGAGGCATTTCCATTTATTTCTTATGTTAAGAATTTGGAGATGTCTTGTTTTTTCACCAAAATATCTCCATTTAAATTATATTTCTGTAATAAACAGTCGGATTTGCCTGGTTGTTAACGACGCAATTTTTTTTTTATAATGTGCAACAAAATACTAATTTTGAACAAAATATGAGATGTGTTGTTGCTACTTTCAGGTCTTCAATTCACTCTAATATCAAATCTTACAGTACTATTGAAACTATCAAATTAAAAATTGCTATGTTTTACGAGTGTAAGACGGAAACCACACATGTGGGTTTCACGACCACGTAAAGCGTCATTTTGATCCGGGTTTTTCGTTTGACTTTATAATATAGTACCTATATTTTGTAAAAAATTTAATTTTAGATTCTCAGCGGAGCGATGAATGTATTGGTTTTACAATGATGTGTGATTTTTTTTTTATTTTTTTTTTTTATTTTTTTTTGTGTCTGTCATCACGTTTTGGGACAGTAAAAGTTCTTAGATTTTCTTCAATAGTACCTTTTCTGATAGGAAAGTGAATCTAGTTGGTACTTTGGGGGGTCAAAAGTAAACATTTTCCAGTAGTTTTCAAAAGTACCGTGAAAAACAAATGGAAAATTAAGGAAAAAACGGGAATTTTTACGCAACATTGATTTTCGATAAAATCGATTTTGGTTTTTGGTGTAAGTCTAAAAAAAATGACGGTAAATACATGAAATTTTTACTGAATGTTTATATAAGCAGTTTCTATATACCATACCGTTTTCAAAATATTTTGACTTATTTTGAGCTGTTTACAGACATTTTAAATTTCAATCTTTTTGGTTTTTTTTTTTTAAAAATCAATAACATTTTATTTATTCGTTAAAAATTCTTGAAAATTTAATAGAATGCTCCTAATATATTGTTTCAAAGGCACATGAAAAATATTAAAAATCTGTAGTCACAATTTTTTTTTTAAGCATTTAAAGTTGAAATTTTGACAAAATACGTAAAAATGACGAAAATTTGCAAATTATTTAGAGTTAGAAATTCATAAAAATTTTTCTTTTTAAATCTAAGGTTTTAAATTTTAACACAAGATTTAACGTAAGTTTTTCTACTTTTATCAAAAATAAAATATCTAAAAGCAATTAAAAATAAATTTTTATGAGTGTTTTAAGTTCATAATTTTACAACATAGGATATTCACTCGATTTCTCATGTAGCGTTTTTCTTATTTGGTTGTAATTCAAAAGCGAATAATTGTAGATGCATGAAAATTTCACTAAATGTTTATATTCTCATTTTCTATACACCATTCAATTTTGAAAATATTTTGATTTGTTTTGAGCTGTTTACAGACATTTTTAGTTTTCAATTTTTTTAGTTTTTTTTTTTATAATTGTCAATAAAATTTTATTTGGTGGGCCAAAAAGTCTGAAAATTTAATACAAGCTTTCTTATATATTGTTACAACATCAGTTGAAAAATTTTAAAAATACATAGGCACGATTTTTTTTTATAAGCATTTAAAGTTCGAATTTTGACAAAATTTGTTAAAATCTCGAAAATTATAAATCATTGTAATTATAAAATTATAAAATGTTCAGTTTTTATAACTAAGTGTTGAAAATTTAAAACAAAAATTCTCATAAATAAATCATACTGTAACCAAAAAATCTAAAAATATATCAACACATTTATTTTTTACAGACATTTTAATTTCAAATTTAGACAAAATTTCATATTTAAACCAAAAATAATGATTTTAGTTATTTTGATATAATTTAAAAATATTATTTATGGTATATGAAACTTTTAGAATATATTGTTATATTTTATATACACGCAATGGCATTTTTAAATATAATTTTTTTGAGAAAAATGATTTTAACCAACTATAGTAAATACTAATGCCTATAATACTAAAATTAATTACTTTATTCACAATAATATCATCAAATACATTTAGACTTAGTAAGATATTATAGACTGACTGACATAACAACAAAGATCAAGTTTTCTTATTCAATGATATTATATCATTGGATAAAAATCTAACACAATCCATTACAGTGACCTACTTGTAACCTAATGTACATCGGAGCGACATCCACTTGACCCCTCTTTTTTTATATGCATTTAAAAATGAAGAAACTTAAATTAACAGCTAATAGACTAATTATTAATATATAAATAACCCACTAATTAATAATAGTAACATTCATAATACCTTAGGTAATTATCCAAAACTTAGATCATCTTTTGAAAAGTGTTTAAAAATAGATTAAATATATAACAATTTTTTGATATGGACATTTACTTACATCTATCAATCGTGATTTTCATACAAGATGTCAAAAAATTTTAATTTGACGAAATATAATGTAACTTCAATTTTGGGAAAATGAATCCATAGCTGTTTAGGTTACAACTGAAACTGATTTATTTATTCAATTTAATATAAATATATTAAGCCATTAAGGTATCATCGTTTTATTGTATAAAAAAACTATATTAATAGGTTAGTATTATACAAGTATAACTTTTCATCTAGTTTTAAGTTGTACCTATATTAATCTATACATAGTTTTTTCTAACTTCTTTATAAACTAATTGAACTCTAAACTCCAAGACAAGGTTAGGTTAGCTTACAGTGGTTTAGTAACCTCTACTTAATATATTTTAAAACTAATTATTGACAAAGTTCATTAAAATCCCGAAAATATTCATACTATTTCTCAGTTAGAAATTCATTTTCAGAAAAGTTTATTTTCATATCTAACTTTATACATTTTAATAGGAGATTTCCCACAATTTTTTCTACCTTTAACAAAAAAAAAGTTTAGCGGAAAGTTACCCTACTTATTGAGTAGTCATGCGATACTTTCAATTTTTATTTTTTTTTATTTTTTATTTTTTTAATTATTCGATTTGATTATTTATACTAGTGTGTTATAGGATGTAACACATCTCCGCTCAGAATAATTTTTCGTATGCAATGATTTATCATTGAATGCAAATCTAAGACATCCATTATAATGACATCGGCACTCGATAAATATACCTACTGTATAGCATAGAGGTACTCACTTGTACACCTGTTTTTATTATTATTTCATATTTTTCATTTAGGTATTAGGTACCTACTAAACTTTATCTATAATTAATTTTTACTTAGCTAAAACTTTATAACTAACTATTAAATACATTATTACATTTTTTTTATTTGTTGACATGATTAACATATAATATTATGTTCTATACAATATAAACAACTAAATTATTGAAACCTAGTGTTACATTGTTTGTTATTGATTCGATTTATGGCATAATAAATTGTTTTTAGTGGCTTGGTGTGGCGCGGTGCGTACACTCAACTGCGGAAACGCTCTGAGTGTACGTATCGGCCGGCATTGCTAGTTCTCGGATGGGTGATAACCCGGGATTTTTAGCATCAAATCCTTGCCACACCTACAAAAAACGTGTTTCAACTAACCGGTCCGCCCCCTACAAAAACAACCTACAAACAAAAACAGCTAATGGCCATAGCTGCCGGGCTTAAGCTCAATTAAAAAAATAAAAAAAAAAATAAAAAAAAAAAATTGTTTCTGAATGTACATACATTTTGATGCGTCAAGTTTGTACACTCATCTGAAATCGAAGCAGCCCTACTTTCATTTCGTAAACTGCATTGTGCAGAAACCTCCGGAAATAATATCTAGACATCAATACATCATGCCTAACGAAAACGTTGAACAAACAAGATGATATTGTTAAAACTAAAGCAGATTCAGAATCTGGTGCAATACGTCATCGTGGTCCACATATCCCAACATCGTTAATTGTAAAACCAGTGTCAAAACATAGTTCTGGAAAGAAAGCAATACGATTCCTTAAGATAGACTCAACTGAAATTGAAACGAACATCCCTTCACTCCACAGAGCCGGGAGAAAAAGAAAAAGGGTACCAGTTAGTGGTATTGGCTTACTCGCAGATAACGAGGGCGGTGACCAAAAATTGAAGAAAGTAATAAAGATCAAGTATAGGTATGTACTGAATGTTTGAGTACATTGGCCAGAAACAAGTCCAGTGAAGTGGAACTGCTACAACAGTGCTCATGCGATCGTGGCGTTTCATTGCATCTGTCTTGTTTGGCAATTAAATGCGGTCCTTTAACTACTGAGCTAGCCCGCGGATCCCAATGGTCTTGTCAAGACTGTAAAACGTGCTTAGCAATTCCATCGTGATCAATGACTGACCGTGTAAGTACACAATTCAAATAAAAATAACAAAAGGGGGTCAAGTTGATGTCGCTCCGCTGTACAGTAGGCTACAATTAGATCACTGTACTATAATGGATGGTATTAAATTTGAATTCAATGATATAATATCATTGTATACGAAAAACGATACTGACGGAGACGGTATGTCAGTCTAGGATATTTTAAATTATATTGATATTGTTATTATACGGTAGCTGCTAAGTTGAATTAATATTAATCATATTATTTAATTATTAACCTAAAATTATCAGTGATGCTATAAAAATATTATAATATATACTTTTACTCGTTAAAATTGATTTTAATATGTAATTTCGTCCAAATTTGAACTTAAAATGTCTGTAAAAAATAACTGTGTTTATATATGGTATTAAATTTGAATTCAATGATATAATATCATTGTATACGAAAAACGATTCTGAGCGGAGACGGTATGTCAGTCTAGGATATTTTAAATTATATTGATATTGTTATTTTACGGTAGCTGCTAAGTTGAATTAATATTATTTATATTATTTAATTATTGACCTTAAATTATCAGTGATACTATAGAAAAATATTATAATATATACTTTTACTCATTAAAATTGATTTTAATATGTAATTTCGTCCAAATTTAAACTTAAAATGTCTGAAAAAAATAACTGTGTTTATATATTTTTTAGATTTTTTGTTTACAGTATCTACTATTTATTAGAATCTTTATTTTAAATTTTCAATCCTTAGTTATAAAAACTGACCATTTTATAATTGTTTAATTACAATAATTTATAATTTTTGAGATTTTGATGTATTTGGTCAAAATTCGAACTTTAAATGCTTTATAAAAAAAAATTGTGCCTATGTATTTTTAATATTTTTCAACTGATATTGTATTAATATATCAGGAGCCTTGTATTAAATTTTTACACTTTTTGGCCCAACAGATAAAACTTTATTGATATTTATTGAAAAAAAAACTAAAAAAATTGAAAACTGAAAATGTCCGTAAACAGCTCAAAAAGATTCAAAATATATTCAAAATTAGATGGTGTATAGAAATAGCTTATATAAACATTCAGTGAAATTTTCATGCATCTACAGTTATTCGTTTTTGAATTGCAACAAAATAAGAAAATCGCTACATGAGAAATCGAGTGAATATCTAATCTTGTAAAAATTTAAACTTAAAATGTTCATAAAAATTTATTATGACTTGCTTATAAACTTTTTTTTATTGATAAAATTAGGCAAACTTATGAGGAATCTTGTATTACATTTTCAAATCTTAGATTTAAAAAGAAAAATTTTTATGAATTTCTAACTCAAAATAAATTGCAAATTTTCGTCATTTTTACGTATTTTGTTAAAATTTGAACTTTGATTACATATAAATAAAAATTGTGACTACGGATTTTCAATATTTTTCATCTGCCTTTGAAACTATATATTAGAAGCCTACTATTAAATTTTCAAGATTTTTACCCAACAAATAAAATTTTATTGACATTTATAGAAAAAAAAACTAAAAAAATTGGAAACTGAAAATGTCCGTTAACAGCTCAAAATAAGTCAGAATATTTTGAAAATGCTATGGTGTGCAGAAAATGCATGTATAAACATTCGGTCAAAATTTCATGTCTCTACGGTCATTTCTTTTAGAGTTATACCAAAAACCAAAATCGATTTTGTCGAAAATTGGTTTTCCGTAAAAATTCCCGTTTTTCCCATAATTTTTCATTTGTTTTTCACGGCGCTCATGAAAACTACTGGGAAATTTTGACTTTTGACCCCCCAAAGTACCAACTAGATTCACTTTCCTATCAGAAAAGGTACTATTGAAGAAAATCGAAGCATTTTTTCTGTCCTAAACTCCTAAAACGTGATGACAGACACAAAAATAAAAATAAAAAAAAAAACACACATCATTGTAAAATCAATACATTCATCGCTCCGCTCAGAATCTAATAGTGGTATTACATAATATATTTTATACACGCAGATGATGTATTTATTAAACTGTGGATCGGGGTTATCATTTTCAATGTCTTCAACCTCCGGTAGCTGTGGCTGTGGATAAACCCAAATCGGCATGGCTATGTATATTTTGCATGAATCATCACGATACCGCCATTTCTTGTAGGGTAGAATCGCCTGATGAGCGCGAGGATGGAAAAAAGTCGAGTCTAGAGACCCAAAGGTACGTTAACAAATGAAATATTATTAATGCGATTACTTAGTTACGTTACCTACTTCAAATTTGATCGTTTTGAAGAAGAATATGCACATAATCATGGTTTTAATTTCTGTGACATGTTTTTCCTCAACATTATTACAACTCGTACTAAACTTATAGACTATATAGGTAGTGTTATAGTGTATTTGTCGTAGGGATATAGTCAAATCAGGCATTTTATTAAATGCCTAGGCATATAGTCAAAAAATTTAATGTTTATGCAATTTCACTATCCGCCTAGACATTTAGTTAAATGCATAGTCATTTAATTAAATGACTAGGCATTTGACTAAATGCCTATTTCATGCCAGGCAAATAATAAAAAACATTTTGTCCCTCAGAGTCAGGGATCTGTAGAAAGATCAAATCAAGATGTTGAAAACATGTTACGAGCTTGGGTCGTAGACAATAAAAGTACCAAGTGGTCAATCGGAGTTTATTTTGTACAATGGCAAAAAAACATTTCACATCATCGAATTTTAGGTCATTCGCCACATCGAGCCTTGTTTGGCACTGAACCAAAGGTAGGTCTTAGTTCTACAAACTTACCTGCCGAAATTATTCAAAAATTATCAAGTGAAGAAGATTTTGAAAATATTTTACAAGACAATTCAGAACATAATTTTGACAATATACCTTCAAAGAAAAAAAAAATATTGTGACATAAATAATATCTGCAGTGTTTGTGAAAAATCAGGTAGTGAACTCCAATGTACTATATGTAAAAGAAATATTCATTCTGATAATTGCAGCTATTCTATAAATAATAGTAACGATGTTGAAAATATTTGTCTGCTATGTAATAATGAAAAACAGATAAAAGTTAACCGCATTGAATCTTACAAACGACAAACAATAGCAGCTAAAAAAATGGCAGAAAATAGTGAAAAACTATTTAAAGAACTAAAGGCTGGTGATCAAATAGTATTAAGTGTTCCAAAAGTAGACCGAGGACCTCTCGATAGTCAAAATATAAATGAGTTAGTGATAGACATTCGGAACGGCGTTTACCAAATTGGCACTTAAGTTGGTATAGTAAAAAATTGTTGTTCAAGAGAAGAACTTCAACTAGTGTCAAATAATGGTTTAGAAGACAGCAAAATACAAAAAGACAAATTCGTGTCCATACGTGAAGCAGTAGCAAACTTATCAATTTTCAACGGTCAAGGTTTTGTTAAATGTCAATGTCAATCAGGAAAGCGGCAATGTCAAACCAATACAGGTGCTTATGTTCTAAGAAAAATCTTAAATGTTCCAGCAAATGCCACCAAATAACATGTGACAACAATAATAGGTAACAAAAATTTGTAATTATAATATAACTTTTTTATTTATTTTTTATTATTTCATTTTTAAAACAATAGTAATAGTTGACACAATGACACAAAATTAACCTTATTATTTCATAAAATATATTTAAATTTTTAAAATAATACAAAATGTTTTTTATTATTTGCCTGGCATGAAATAGGCATTTAATAAAATGCCTGATTTGACTATATGCCTACGACATATACATTAATTTCTTTACAATAACTAACTTATGTAATCTAATATCAAAATTTGATCGAACACCGTAGGTATCAAGTAATAGGTTAGGAGAGCCTAAACTTGTGTAATTAAAAACAAAATTTGGTTGAACACTATTTAGAGTTCGCTTAAATACTAGTAGACAAAATTTGGATGACTAACTAGAATGCATCTACCTAACTTATTTTATCAGTTATAGTAAATTTGTACCAAAATAAAGATAGGTATATTATGTTATTTCATATTTGCACCATAATCTCAGGTAGTAAAAATTATGAATTGTAATTTTTGCCAACATTTTAATTTATTATTCTTTCAATAGTACGTAAACATTTCCATAGTAGACTAGAAGAATATAATAAGATATTGAAATATGAAAAGCTAATAGTTATAAGTAGGGCTCGGAAGTTGTAGGAGTTGCATATTTTTCTGTACACTCTTAATTTATAGCAGACCAAGATAGAAATCCGTTCTATACAAAGACGAGTTTAAATACAAAAATTAAAAATGCATTTTTTCGCATATATTGTTAATTTTAGAAAAAAGTGCATATATCTCAATTTTCATGCAATTTTTATGCGTGTTTAATATTTCCTAAAAAATTGAAGTTTTATCTTATTTTATTTTCAATTATTTAACGTACTACACACTTTAATATAGAAAATAGCAAGAAAGTTTTGGTTGTTCAATGCAATACATTTCAGATACCTATGACAGTTACAATAATCTATATTTTATTGAATTAAAAACAAATAAATATAATTTTTCAAATAACTTTCATTTTTATTTTTAGATTGAAAAATTACAATCCATCAAAATCAGCCAAAACATTTTGAATTTAATTTTAATTTTTATGTTTTTTGCATTTAAATAATTTTCTGCATATTTAATACATGTTTTTGCATATTTAACATTTTTTCATACATATTTTGCCTTTTTTAGTTCCTAGAATTTCCGACCCTAGTTATAAGTATTAAGTGGTGTATTTATATGTAGGCACTATAGGAACGTATATACCTACAGCGGCAAATTTTAAGGGCCATAAAATTTTTTAAGATTATACTTATACGTTTTCTGTTATTGTAAAATATGTTATGTATACTATTATATAGTATAATAGTAATAATTATACAATAATTTAGTTAGTAAAGTATATTATATTATTATTTTAGTTATTATTAGGGCGGCAATTTTCCACAGGCCTACAATCGGAGTTAAGTAATAACACATATAAAAAAAAAATTGTGCCAATGCAGTATTTTTAATATTTTTCATCCGTGTAGCAGGTGATCTACTACCTCGTTTAAGGTGTATCAGGTGATGTATCGTATTATACTAGGTGTAGTTGGGGATCTACAATATTATATAATTAATAATATTATTCTATAGGTGAGATATAAATTTGTTTTATGAAATGGCGAAATTAAATACTATACATAATATTTCGTCATATTTTAAGAAAATTAATTTTTAGCATATTGGGCATATTTTGTATTATTTTAGATTGTGAGCGGAGCGATGAATGTATTGATTTTACAATGATGTGTGTTTTTTTTTTATTTTTGTGTCTGTCATCACCTTTTAAGACAGTAAAAATGCTTCGATTTTCTTCAATAATTTATCTTTTCTGATAGGAAAGTGAATCTAGTTGGTACTTTGGAGGTTAAAATTTCCCAGTAGTTTTCAAAAGCGCCGTGAAAAACAAATGAAAAATTAAGTAAAAAACGGGAATTTTTACTGAAAACCAATTTTGGACAAAATCGATTTTGGTTTTTGGTATAACTCTAAAAGAAATGACCGTATATACATATAATTTTGACTGAATGTTTATATAAGCATTTTCTACACACCATAGCATTTTCAAAATATTCTGACTTGTTTTGAACTGTAAACGGACATTTTCAGTTTCCAATATTTTTAGTTTTTTTTTCTATAAATGTCAATAAAATTTTATTTGTTGGGTAAAAAATCTTGAAAATTTAATAGTAGGCTTCTAATATATAGTTTCAAAGGCAGATGAAAAATATTAAAATCCGTAGTCACAATTTTTTTTTATAGGTAATCAAAGTTCAAATTTTGACAAAATACGTAAAAATGACGAAAATGTGCAATTTATTTTGAGTTAGAAATTCATAAAAATTTTTCTTTTTTAAATCTAAGATTTGAAAATGTAATACAAGATTCCTCATAAGTTTGCCTAATTTTATCAATAAAAAAAAGTTTATAAGTAAGTCATAATAAATTTTTATGAGCATTTTAAGTTAGATATTCACTCGATTTCTCATGTAGCGATTTTCTTATTTTGTTGCAATTCAAAAACAAATAACTGTAGATGCATGAAAATTTCACTGAATGTTTATATAAGCTATTTCTATACACCATCTAATTTTGAATATATTTTGACTGTTTTTCAGTATTTTACGGACGATTTCAATTTTCAAATTTTTTAGTTTTTTTTTCAATAAATATCAATAAAGTTTTATCTGTTGGGCCAAAAAGTGTAAAAATTTAATACAAGGCTCCTGATATATTAATACAATATCAGTTAAAAAATATTAAAAATACATGGGCACAATTTTTTTTTATAAAGCATTTAAAGTTCGAATTTTGACCAAATACATCAAAATCTCAAAATTATAAATTATTGTAATTAAACAATTATAAAATGGTCAGTTTTTATAACTAAGGATTGAAAATTTAAAATAAAGATTCTAATAAATAGTAGATACTGTAAACAAAAAATCTAAAAAATATATAAACACAGTTATTTTTTTCAGACATTTTAAGTTTAAATTTGGACGATATTACATATTAAAATCAATTTTAACGAGTAAAAGTATATATTATAATATTTTTATAGCATCACTGATAATTTTAGGTTAATAATTAAATAATATGAATAATATTAATTCAACTTAGCAGCTACCTACCGTATAATAACAATATCAATATAATTTAAAATATCCTAGACTGACATACCGTTACCGTATGATATTATATCATTGAATTCTAATTTGTAACCTACTGTACAGCGAAGCGACATCCATTTGACCCCCTTATTTCCAATTTTTTAATTTGTATGTAGATCACTCGTCCTAAATTCGCAGATCAGCTAAGCGAAGTCGGGGGCATCAAACATTGTTGCCCACGGGCGGAAAAATCTTAAATCAACATCCTAACTCTAATTGTTAAATATTAAAGTTTGAAAGTCATGGTAAATGGCCGATATTGAGACTAATATAATATCGATATTGCGTGGATATCGTATTCATCGTTAAAACTATAACATTTAACACCCAACGCAATTAGTTGGTACACTGAACCAAAGACCAAAGTGTTTATAGTTGAATACAATATTATATATTTTATGTAATAACTACTTTCGTGCACTCATGTAGCTATTTTGCCTACACAATACGCCGTCTTACTATTCTATAATATTATTTTGATGTAGCATCTCGACTAATACACATTAATATAGTGAAATAATTTGTCTGTCGACTAATTTAATTGTTACTGACTTTTACACTACATTTTACATGTCTTAATTTTTTTATAATTTATTTTTAAATACCATCTGTCTATGTACCTACATTTACCCAGCACATGTAAAACTAATAAAACATACCTTATTATTTTGAGTGCTATTACATCATTAATACAGATATGTAATTATCATTGGCTCTGTGTTTAAGTTTTTATTCCAGTTTGACACCTTTCTGGTATCCATTTATGACAGTTGACCCAAGTCAGAAAGTGTTTTTTTTTTTGGTGTTCCAGTTTGCCCTTAAAATTGTTGATAGGACAAACTCTTTTCTTTGACGATGAATCATGGTTAATTCGTTAAGATATATTACATTTTTGCTCACAATGTTTTTTGTTTGAAAAGTAACCGATTTAAATAGATACACTTACAAAACCGTAATTTTTCGTCAGAATGTAAAATAAGAACGGTCGAATACGACGGTCCAGAATTTAAAGGTTCAAAAATAATTTTCAAATTTGATAGTGTTAGACTTTCTTTTTTGTCAGAACGTAAATTAGGTTAGAGTTTTACTATCCGAACTTTCTTAATTAATAGACGTAATGTTTGACAATACGCGTTTTGTTTAAATTCTTCAAAAACGCTCAAAGTCCTATTTCAGTAGATTTCGGTGCCTATCGTGGTTTTCTCCAGTAACAGTGAAATATATTATGTCTTTCCAAAACCTATTGACAATATTAGTACCTATACTTAAAACATAATTCACAATATACAAATTTTGGACCATTATTTTGAGGAAATGTTCATGAAAATCTTGTTTTCATTTTTAATCTCAAATTTAATTACAGGAAGACATTCAGCTTGAATGCCAATTGGAAAATAGTGTCCGTGCCATGTCTCAGTCATAGTTATACTGTAAATTGTAGTAGACTAAATTGATAATGATTATTGTTCAATAAAATGTTGAGAATTAATACTATACAAATGTTGGAAAAAATGTTTATCTTGATGAGTGATAATGGTATTTGTTGGTACAAAGCGGTATTTAATAAATTATTTAGCAATCCGTTAGCGCATTATATTCGTTTGATAGTGAAATAAAACTACATAATATTGTAAAATAAATATTATTATTACATAAATGAACATAATTTATTTACCAAACTGAGTAGATATAATTATATTATAATGATTTTTCAATGATAACACGCTGTGATTAAAATATTTTTTTTTTCATAAATATATTACGCAATGAGTGTGTGTAATACTTAGTAATTGCAGTCATGTGTAATATGTGAATTATAAACTTAAGGGTTAGGTAGGCATGTCTAGGACCTAAGTAACAGAGGGGTCTCTGTTTCTAGTTATACCTTATAGATAGGACCTGGATGTTAATGACTTTTGCATATTTTTTTTGGAACAACATAGACGATGCTTTCTAATTTAAAATGTGTTTCAATAACATACGATTCTACAGAAGACCTGATAAATGAAATAACTTATTCTAATCAATATTTTTGATTTAATTTTTTTTTTATATAATTTACAGACGATTTCTTTACACTTAAGCATAACGTTTTTTGATACATTAATACTGGAGTTAAAAATTTAAATCTGATGTTTCAAAATAAATATTTTGTAAATCTGTTTTTTAGAAAATTGTTAATAATTTTAAAAACGTATTTTATTTAATTAATGTAGTTTATTTTTTAAAAACATCATTGTTATCGATAAGTAAAGTAAAGTATTTGAGTATTAAGGTTAGGTACGATGCGGTTTGATTTGTGAGCAACCACATTCTATCGGCGAACGAAGTTGTGACGAGCTAAAATGTAATGATTATGATTTATGGCTAATATTTAACATGAGTCACCGTCATCCAAAAAATCGAATGTCAAAATAGCGATGGCAAAAAAGGTAAGTATAAAATAGCTAATAGCCATAATAGCGAATGTTCAAAACAGCTAAAGTATATTATTTTAAAATAATTTAATATAAATAATAAAAATATATTAGGTATTTAAAAAGTATATTATTTCAAAATTATTTATATTATACGTCAAACATAGTTTTACATCAAATTATAAATGCAAAAAAATTTTTAAAAAATTTAAAAGATAAAAGATATCATATTATATTTATAATTTATACTTGTAGTGATAAATTATAGGACACGCCTTTCAAATAATTTACAATATTTCTTTCTATATACTGTTTTTGAATTTCTAAAATTCTTAATGCAGTATCTTGATATTTTTTCTTTTTTTATACTGGGTTTTGTCCACTTATGTATTGCTCTACTTTCATTTCTTTGTTAGTCCGTACTTGTTTGAACCCATCTATAAGTTTCCAAAGTGTTGGGTGACACTATCCAAGTAAATGATTAGAACCACGATTCCAACCTATATAATATGTAAAAATCTATGGATCATATTTAATATATTTTAGATATATTTATTTATAAAAATTAATTACCTTCGACAGAATTATTAGTCTTTGGCAAATCTATCTATCCTTTGGAAATGTTGGACCTCTACGTCGTTTGCGCACAGTCTTTCCAAGCCAAGTATCTTCAAAGTAGTCCAATAGTGGACAGTGGTCGAAAAAGTTCTTCGTGTTCTATGTAGTAATCAGTTTCACATAAATGCTCGAAACTTGCTATTATGTAAGATACTGCAGGTACATAAGCAAGTGCTGGTAACAATCGTATTTGAATACGATATTCTGTATGTTAGATATTTTTTGTGGATTATCGATTGTATTTTTTGCCATACACATTGACTTAAGTGAAAGTGGCAACCACTGAACCACGAGAAATTTATATTGGAAAATTTTCCTTACATACCAATATCGCACTTTGTTCGAAGTCAGTCATAATAGTTTTAGGATTTACTAGTATAGGTATGTGATTTTAGTGTTTTGATTAAATAAGAATAATATATGTTGCAGTACTTTTATCAGGTAATAATGCAAAAACTACTGGTATTACAGTATTATATTTCAATACGTGAATATTGTGTATATTTGTGTGAATATAGAAGGAGCGCTCTTATATGTACCGTCGGCCAACTAATGTTCAGATTCAGACATTAACATTAATCCTTCACTTCTTCAAACTATTAAAATTCTATTTTTTGTAGGACCGTTAATTTCGTAATTATCAAACAACAAAAACTTACTTATCCATTGTTTGTTTGTTTATACATGTCTGGTATTTCTCCTAAATCTTTCAAAGTTAGTGGATTAGGCGGAGAGCGTTGCTTACGTTGCCTAGTTTCGCTTTTAAGATTTGCTACATTTGTGAGATTGCCTTGAATTACATTCGATGACGCCGTTATCAGTAATAATTTTACTTGAATTGTGTCAAGTAGTTAAAGCACTTTTCTTCTTTACTTCAGTTAATGTTTTAACTTCTATTTTAGCTGGATTGGGGACATGCACATATTTGAATGAAGAATCTTTAATAACTAAATCATTTTAGATTCTGAGCGGAGCGATGAATGTATTGATTTTACAATGATGTATGTTTTTTTTTTAAATTTTTTATTTTTGTGTCTGTCATCACCTTTTAGGTCAGTAAAAATGCTTCGGTTTTCTTCAATAGTACCTTTTCTGATAGGAAAGCGAATCTAGTTGGTACTTTGGGGGTTAAAATTTCGCAGTAGTTTTCAAAAGCGCCGTGAAAAACAAATGAAAAATTAAGTAAAAAACGGGAATTTTTACAGAAAACCAATTTTGGACAAAATCGATTTTTTCTATAAATGTCAATAAAATTTTATTTGTTGGGTAGAAAATCTTGAAAATTTAATAGTAGGCTTCTAATATATAGTTTCAAAGGCAGATGAAAAATATTAAAAATCTGTCGTCACAATTTTTTTTTATAGGTAATCAAAGTTCAAATTTTTACAAAATACGTAAAAATGACGAAAATGTGCAATTTATTTTGAGTTAAAAATTCATAAAAATTTTTCTTTTTAAATCTAAGGTTTGAAAATGTGATACAAGAATCCTTATAAGTTTGCCTAATTTTATCAATGAAAAAATGTTTATAAGCAAGTCAACATAAATTTTATGAGCATTTTAAGTTCAAATTTGTACAAGATTAGATATTCACTCGATTTCTCATGTAGCGATTTTCTTATTTTGTTGCAATTCAAAAACAAATAACTGTAGATGCATGAAAATTTCACTGAATATTTATATAAGCATTTTCTATACACCATATAATTTTGAATATATTTTGAATCTTTTTGAGCTGTTTACGGACATTTTCAGTTTTCAATTTTTTTTAGTTTTTTTTTCAATAAATATCAATAAAGTTTTATTTGTTGGGCCAAAAATAATGAAAATTTAATACAAGGCTCCTGATATATTGTTACGATAGCAATTGAAAAATATAATTTAAAATCGTTTTTCATATACAATGATATTATATCATTGAATTCAAATTTAATACCATCCATTATACAGTGATCTACTTGTAACCTACTGTACAGCAGAGTGACATCCACTTGGCCCCCTTTTTTAATGTTAGTCCTACCACGACATTTTTAAACTTCAGCACATTTCCAGTATGAAACTTCGCCGTTTTCAGTGTTTTCACAATCCTTCCGATACAAAAACCCATCGTATTTTACGAGTGGTTTATTTTTTTGGGAAATTAAATATTCGATATTTCTAAACGACATATGTGAAACTATATAATATTCGAAATATGCAACTACGAAACTGTTAAACATACAGTATCGAATATTGTGCTCATATCTATAATCAGTGTTGGGAATAGATAACTAATAATTTATCTAGATAAAGATAAAGATAACAGTACCTAATTTTATCTAGATAAAGATAAAGATAGTTATACTAAATTTTATCTAGATAAAGATAAAAATTATTACATTTTTATCTAGATAAATATCAGATAATTTCATGTTTAATTTTGCAAATATTCAGTTATATAGGTATTATTTTTTTTAAATACATCATATATTTAAGGCATTAAAAATTGACATAAAATAAAATAGTTTATTTTTTAAATATATATGAAATGTCATTCACTGACTTAATTTTATAATAATACAATGAAGCTGTTAGCTAATATTTGAAAAAAAAAAATAATAACTGTTTTTAAAATAATAATAAGTCAAACCCTACAACATAAAATTACGAGTATTACGATGTAATACTCGAGACTATAAATGAACATTCAATATTAAAATCATGGTATAATGACGTAAATATAAATATTTTTAATTTAAAAATTAAAAATTTTTTTTAAGTAAATTAAAATAAATTATCTAGATATGTTACTCATAGATAACTAGAATTTTATCTAGATGAAGATAAATATGATAGAGTTGAAATTTATCTAGATAAGATAAAAGATGAATAATTTTTATCTAGATATTTCCCAACACTGTCTATAATCCACCTATATTATATTATTATTATATCTGGTCCGACCGGACAATAATATTGGATAACCCAGCTATAAAACTGATTGTCATTATCTGTATCTTTATAACGTAATAATATTACTACGGATAAATAATAAGAGTAATAATTTTAAAATAATGTACTTTAGCTGTTTTGAACATTCGCTATTATGGCTTTCAGCTATTTTGGATTCACGGTTATGACGGGTCACCATTGAACACTGCAGTAATGTATCTATTTTGCCTATGCAATACGCCGGGCAACATTTTATGTAAGTAAAAACAAAATAAAAACGGCAATTTCACGGAAAATAGGTTTTCTACAAAATCGATTTTGGTTTTTGGTGTAAGTGTGTAACTCTAAAACAGATAACCATATTATATCCATGCAATTTTCACTGGTTGTTTACATTGGCATTTTCTATACACCATGACAATTTCAAAATATATTGATTTGTTTTAAACTGTTTTCCAACATTTTCAGTTTCCAATTTTATTTTTTAGATTCAAGGCTCCTAATATACTGCTACAATGACATTCGAAAACTATTAAAAATCCTCTGTCAAAATACGTATTAATCACAAAAATGTGCAAATTAGTCTGAGTTAGAAATTCATACAAATTTTCCTTTTTAAATCTAATATTTAAAAATTTAATCCATGATTCCTCATAAGTTTACTATAAATTTTCTTATTTTGCTGTAATTCAAAAACGATTAACTGTAGATACTTGAAATGTATACACTAATTTTTTGACTCATTTTGAGCTGTTTACGGACATTTTCAATTTGTTCAGTTTTTTTTATAAATGCCAATTAAATTTTATTTGTTGGGTCAAAAAGCGTGAAAATGTAATACAAGGTTCCTGTTAATTGTTTCAATAGCAGTTGAAAAGTACTAAAAATATAAAATATATTGGCATACATTTTTTTTATAATCATTTAAGGTTATAATTGTAAAATCAATACATTATTTTGCTACACTCAGAATCTAAAATTACAAATTTAATGAATTTAACCACAAAATAGTTTGCAAATGTTCACGATTTTGATAAATTTTTTATGAATATTACAGATTCAAAATATTTGTAAATTATACTCTGTAGTTATAGCAAATTTGAAATTATAATATAAACATTTGGAAAATTTCAAGTAAGTATCTGACTTAACAGTTATTTGATTTTTAATTACAACAAATTAGCAAAAAAGGCAAAGCTGGAATTACTCTATTCTTTTTATGCTCTTTCTCAAATATTTAGAAAAGTAGGTGCTGTGATCACTTTGTTCATAATCTAAAAGATAGTATGTGGCCTATGGTGTTATATCATACTATGTATATATTTTTTTAAATTATAAAAGATGTCATTGTTTTCATTGTTAAACATTTAATTTTAAAACATATCTCATTTGTGTTATTTGGATAAATACATTAGGTAGACAGTGTTCAACAAATATTGTATAAAAGTCCAATAAAAAAAAATAGGTACATTACTAATCTAATTAAGCATTAAAACGTTATAATATAAATAATTATGATGAGAAATATTAACTAGTGCAGTATTAAAAATTGTTTCAAAAGAATTGTTAAAAATTAAAACTATATAATATATGAGCAGCAGAGAATTTAAAAAATGTGCATACATCAATAATTAAATAAAACTTACAATAGTGAAAATTAAAAAAATTGGAAAGCACATAATATTAACAATAATTGGTTATTGTCCATAGTTATTTTCCGTATAATAAATTATGATTGATTCTAATAAAAGTACATCCATGTTTCATTGAGGTAATTTTTAGTTATTAACTATCAATAACACTAAAAGTATAAAAAAATATCCCTGCAATTCCTTATATAGGTACATAAAAAACATAATATAAATAACAAATAAACTTATCTATTTTTAATGAGGATCTTTGGTCATTATAATTAGCAACATTTCTACTTATTATATATTAATATAAATTTTAAAAGTTTTAAAAACGTAACCTAACAAGGGTATTTTAAACAAGCATGTTTGTGGCTTTGTGCATGAAGAATTATAGTAGACGTGTTGTATTAATGATTACCAAGCAAAATAGCAAATTTCTTCATAATTAGTATTAAAAACCATGAACACAAGATAATGGCTAAGACCAGTGACACCCAACCCAATATATATGTATTTAAATTTCCTTCTTTTATCATTAAGTATATATATTTTTTATTATAGCAGATGGCCTGCAGAATAAAAAAGGTTGGGCCTCACTAACTTAGATCGGTATAATAAGTGTATTAATATATAGAAAGTGCGGCTGAACAAAACAAAATTTTTAACAATAAATAATAAGTCCTCAAGACCTTTAAAAGTATTGGTCTTATAAGCTTTGTGGTGAATTGACGCCGTGCAACATACCATCCATGTGTTCAACTTCTGAAAGGTAAATAGAAGACAGATAATTATATTTTCAGTTAGATTAATGGTTTTTGTTGTAGTTTTGAAGAGAACACACAAACACAATCGAATAAGAAAACAAAACCAACATAACAGTGCTCAAATGTTATATTGTTTAAAAATAAAAATAACCATAAATATTATAATAATATTATAAAAATAAATAATGTAACATACAGTCAAGTATGAATTAACAAAAAATTAGAACTATATTAATAAACAATAGATAATATAAATTTATTAGTGTATTGGATGTGTGCTGTGTATTCCTTCGTTGTTACAAAACTTTTTCTTTTATGCCTGCTGCTTTTTTCGCCTCATTCTTAATGATCATTTGAGTAGTAAGGTAAGACTCTCGTTTAATCCTGTCGCTGAGGGCATTTGGAACATCTGGTATCAACCATTGAACGGCTACTTTCACTAATGATACAATATTCTGAAAAACAGTTGGATTAGCACACAAAAAATTATATTAATACAATTTTATTACTTGAAATATAACAATGAATGTGAGACGTGCAACGAGCACTTCATAATAAAATGTGGGTCTTTCATACTTCTGTGGCGACCATGGTGGATTTCTATAGTCTTTATAGCTACAAAAACAATAAAAATGTTATGTTGCACACTGAAAGTTATTAGAAAAAAAATGAATCGATGTATTTACCGGCAATATGTAACATTAGTATATGATGATGACAACGGAGCAATACCACTTTCAAAGTCTTTGGTATCAAAGTAAGCTAAAGTGTTGTTTAAGAAACCCTTGTCTGTGTTGTCTTCACTTACCAAACTTATGTAAACCATACGAGGTATATAATTGGAAGAAAACGCTATTATGAATGCCTATAAATCATAATTTACTTTTAATAAACAAAATTAATTTGATAGAACATAATACAAACATTTGTGATAACTGCTAATTTTCCCAAAATATCTAATACCCGATACCACACACCAATATTAGGCACCCTATGAGGAATTGGTCGACGGAAATACTTCATAAACTTTTTTGCATCTAATCTCATTTCAAACACATTGTTTAACAAGGCAAAGAATGGACCCAGTGGAAATGCAGTGACAAATAATGTTACAAAACCATATTGCATAACTAAAAATGTAAGAATTCAATGAATTTTAATAAATAGCTTGTAAATTAAATGCCTTACAAAATATTACCCATTTCCAAATATTCTGGGAAGAGTCCTCTTGGTCCCCAATCCAAAAGTTTATAATCTTCAATCCAAGGTTTCTTAACGGCTGTAGCCAAATCTTCTTCTTCGGATGATGATTTCAAATTATCTAATCGACCAGTGTTCTCAGTCAGTGAATTGAACCAATTTAAACCCACACTATAATATAAACATTTTAAGTTTTAGGTTTTTACTAAAAAACCAATACAATTTTACATACGGAATTATCATTTCAACAACAGTATTTAATGCTTGTTGCCCAACCATTATAATGAACAGTTGGATGCTTAATTCCATGAGACATCCACCCGGACTACACTAAAATCATTATGCTGATTGAATAATATTGATCGAGTATGATTAAATGATTATGTACAAATCTTACTTCTTCTTGACGAAGATTGAATATACGCAAATATTTAGCAGGATAACCAACATTTTTACCTTTCAAAAACGCTATATAAATTATTGATGTATAATAATTTACAAATTGGAAGAGGTAAATTTTTATTGTCAAAGATTCGTCAAATTCGGTTTGTGTGCGCAGTAGTTCCATTTCAGTCAAATAAATAGCAACTTTATCATAAACCTAAACAATATTAAAAATATAATGTTTTAATCACTAAAATATAAAAATAATTAAAAATAGGCCAAGTTTAATGTTATCGATAGTTCAAACCAAAACAAATACCTATAAAACCTGCATCGGCTGCATCTATATTTTTTTCTAAAGATTTCAGATACCAATATTATTATTAGTAAATATAAAGTTATAAACATAAAATTGTAATAGGTCCCGCTACTCCACTGTATTTTTTTTAGTACATTATTGTAGAACCATGGAAAAGTTAATAATAAAAACTATATTTATTCATAGTTGCCGGTGGTCATAACCTGGTGAGGTAGTAATGATCAATTATAGGCGCCAGGGGGGGGGGAGGAGGAGTCACAAGCGTTTCAGTTTCAGAATTGCAAATGATTGCAGGCATTTACACGGCAGTCAACGGGTTAAAAAACCTTATTACATTTTTCTATTATATGAAAAAAGTATTAACCTTTTAATTTCTATTAATACAATGACCGCAAAATTAAAAAAAAAAAAATTTGCTATGCTTTATAGTAAATTAGCCATTAGGTAATTGAGTAAGCCATTGTAATGGATGTGTCAAATTTAAATTCAAACTCAATGATAAATCATTGTACACTAAGAAAAAAAGATTTTAAGCCGAAACAACCTATATTTAAAATAATATTTTATTACCTATATACAAATTTTTATTGCTATTAGAAATTTATTTTTCTATTATTAATACGGTAGGTTGAACTAATTTTTAAATTTGAATATCATAGCATTTGTATGGTTCTAAAAATATGATGACAAAAAAAAATATTTAAAAACAATTATTATAGAACCAATACATTCAGCGGTCTGCTCAAAATCTAAAATTAAATTAATATTGAAATACAGTAGAAGCCGCTTATTAGGAACATGGATAATTGATACAATCGCGTTATTGAAAGAAATTGTCTCGGGACGGAACGGCCGTATATTAGAACATTGAAAATAAATCGGATTATTGAAACATCACATTGGTTGTTTGAAACAATTAGGCTTGACATATACACAGGTTATTCGACAATAACCAATGGTACTTTAATCTTATCTTTGCTATCATTACATTTATTTTACTCTTAGATCATATACTATGGATAGTCATGCGAACAATTTGTGAAGCCAAAATAACTGTAGGACCACAGTGATATGCGCTTGCGCGTGGTTTCTTATCATTCATTTTTGAATCAGATATTAAATGAACATGACAAACATAAAGACTTCATAAGCAGTTACGCATGCGCATATGTGCACAGGTCATATAGTTAAGTGGTTATGTTGGCTTCAACTCATTCCATAGGTGTGATATACTATGACTCCATCCATTGTATATGATCTAAGATTTTAATGTATGCAAGAAAAAAAACATTGATAGAAAGATATTTTAAATAATATAGTATAATAAATACATACATGGTAATAATAAAACATTGTATATTTTTTTTCATAGTACAAATAAAATAAATTGCTTATTAGAAAAAATCGGTCAACAGACACATTTCACTTTGATCCCAAAGTGTTCCTAACAAGTGGCTTCTACTGTAGTTATCTTTCCATTTTTATTTTATGAATAATACTACTTCCATGGCTTCTAGCTAGTTGTTATATAAATTAAAAAATATAAATACTTACAAAATTTAATAATTGAATGCAAACCAAATTGATGATAGCTGCTGTAGTTGGAATAAATATATTGCTATATGTACTCATCCAATCTGATTGATTTGTAAGACTAAGTGATGCTAAAACAGACATGCGATATAGCACAACTCCAAACACGGCAGCAATGGCAACCACAATCTTAAAAACAAAGAGGATTTAAAAGTTGATTAAATAAATACTATAATAATTCTTAATGAAACTTACTAATAGTAAAAGAACAGAAATGCTAAATAATGTTGCAGGAATTTTCTTCCAGAGAGGCACGGTTGGTTCGACATTCCCTGTGACTATGTTCACTTTGGTATGATTAGATCCAGCTAAACGTGCCAAGTATTGTGGCCTTGGATGTTCAGCTTCAAAAGTGAATCCTGTCAATCCCCAGCGATGTGTAATGGTAGCTGAATATCGTTTCCACAGTTCAAGAAATAGAGTAGCTTAAAAATGGAATATATTTTAGTTAGTAACATTTACATTATTGAAAAATATTTATTAACTAACCCCAAATAGACATCAGGAAGGCAAATATCACAGTCAGATCGTTATCAAATAAATATGTTAACCTTGCATAAAAACAAGTGTTTGAAAGTTCCCAATAATCACAGGTTCGGTCACACAATGGGCACATTATTGTGTCTGTTGCATTACAAATATCAGAACTAAACCAAAAATTGAATTTAATATATAGTAAATCAAGTTCAATATACCTCTATGATAAACTATATGAAATTACCTAAATCTATTATTAGGAAAAGTGAAGATACCATAAAAAAATACAATTAAACCCAAAATAGCAGCTGGAATCAACAGATGTGTGTAGAATCCTAACCATGTGAAGTAAAATGCGTATTTCACACCTAGATACTCTTTAATCTGATCAATTGGCTGTTTACGAATCCATTTACTCATCATAGCCCATTCGACATACAGCTGATGGCGTAATGAATTTTCAGTAGTATGCTCTCCCTAAAAATGAAATTATATTTATATATCTTTCACTTAATAAGTACATAATAAATATTAAAAATTACAATAAATAGGTATCTACATAAAATGTATCACAGGTTTATATATTTATCACCTTTACTATATGCCGACAAAACACAAATATTCCATAAAATCAAAGCTATTAATGACTGTCAAATTTTGCAGGATCAACTCAATACTTTTGTATTGCTGTCATCTAGGCTTATTTCTTTCTTGATAAATACCAAGTTAATTCCATTTACTGATCTCGATCTTCTGTTGCTTCCTTTTATACTTTAAATTAATTTTTACTTATTCTTGGCCTATGTCGTTGCATAAAATTGTAAAAACTCAAATTCTTTCGCAATACTATACTAATATTAGAGATTTTGTACATGTTGAAACGCTTCACACTGGATACTAGCTGACCAAAATGTTCTTAGTTCTCTTCTTCTCAACAATATAGAGGCTTTATATTTTGTATATATTAATTTTAATACTACACAAAGTCCTTATTTTTTCCATACCTACTTGCACCACTTCTTATGGACACACTATATTATACACTACATCAGATTTCCTTTTTCATTACTTACTTGATTAGGTATACACACTAAGTCACAGAACACAATTTGATATGTTGTATAATTTTGTGCTTAAGTGTACAAATAATTAAATGGTTTTATCTAGGTATTCTAAGACCATTTTGGTTTGATCCTTGGTTAATAGTCATAATAAATATCTTATCTGTGATCAGAATATCTAATATTTAGTCATTAGCTTGGACTACAACATATCAAAATGTCTTATTGTTCATTGAATGAATAATAACAGAATAAATTGCAACAACTTACAACATATTTTTTATCTTAACAGGCTAAAAACCCAAAGAAATCTATAAATATATAAATAATAGAAATCTTGAAGAAGAAAATAATTTCATTTGAGATATTTAAATATTACATATTGAGTGAATGTAAATATAATGAAATTTAAATTTATGTAAAAAATATTTCAATAAATTATATACATTATAATAGAATATTATGATGATTTATTTTATCAAATCTAAATAATTTTTTCTATAAAAGTATTAAAATATGTTTTATTATTAATGATAAAATAGTAATATATTATACAATATAGGACTTATTATTTGGCATCATAAATACTTGTTTAAAATAAGTTTGTTAAAATATAATATTTGTATATTATTTAACAAGAAAATCTGGTTAAAATTTAACAAAATAAAAAGTTTGGTTCAACTTTAAAAATCAAGGTTTTATATTTCATACATACATTTTCCAACAGTGTAGCACTGTTGCATCAAAGTATATACAAAATGTAGGTCAAAGAATATTAAATGGTATATTTGTACCTACCAACAAGTATCAATAATAAATACTTTTTTTTTATTTAACATAACCTAATGGCTAAAGAGAAGGGATAGTATATTATATATGATGTTTAGCCATTACTACTCCGACAATAATATAATATGCTATATACCTAACTTATAGTATCATAAATTCATAACATTTTTTTTTTCTGAAAACTGTTTTGGGAATTCAACCACTGTAGTTGAGTATTATACTCAGTCTCTCAATCACTGCCCCGCCTAAATGATAATTTTGTGTTTAGAGAAAAGTATAGTTTTAACGATATTGTATGTGGGTGCTACACTATGCAAGTACAATACATTTGCATAGAGTAGAACATAATTTATATGTCCCACATACGTAAGCAGACTTTTTCAAATTTAACAAAAAAAAAACTTTTCGTTCTAAATATAAAAATTAAATTGTATTACAATCAAATAATCATAAACAGTTAACATATAAAAATGTTTACACCACATATGATTAAGACTCCTAATTGAGCAAAATTGTATTAAAATGTAACAAGTTATTAAGATAAAAAGGAATGATATTTTAATAGTCCAAACAAATGATTAACCTAAGTTCTCTTATTTAAATTTGAATCTATACCTAGTTAGTAATAAATGGTTTTTACATGGCTTGTTGGAGAGAACAAGACAGCAAATCATAGTATAGTATTATTTAAATTAATTTATAGACAAACTAGTTTTTTTAAATTTCATAAACCGAAGAATGAAAAGTTACAATAATGTTTTACTCTATCAAAAATAGTGAAGGGGTTTCGTTAATTTACCCATATAAATTATTTATTTATTTATGTTGAATATCTTATATCTCATAATCTAAATTATGATGAAATGTTTAAACTTTAAATTGAGTTTCTATAATATTATACTTACATCATGTAAAGGATAAGCAGCTCTATAAACACCTCCATCTAAAAGACACTGTATTCCTACACAATTAACATCCGCTTGATCCTTTCCCCAGCTAACTCTGTTTAAAATGAAATCTATAACTAAAGTTCGAACTTCGGCAGAAAAGAATTCTGGATCATCTTCATTAAATCTATAGAAAATATAAAATATAAATATTATACAATATAAATGTGGTTGGAATACTAACAAATAACTTTTTTCCCGTGAATACTCAGCTGTCAGAATGTACTTAGTTGGTACAAATGGTCCAGGATCAATAGTGATAAAAACTCTTATAATGCGACCAATAATTTTTTTTATCTTCTCTAACAGATCAAAACCTTTTTCGGGAATATGTTCAGTCATTGGATACTAAAATATAAAATTCTACAACTCAAATTTAAAATGACTACAGTTTATAATGCAATACAAAGCTGTTTATTTATATATATATATATCTATTTTACTTAAAATTGCACAATTACACATTAGTTCTACATAATTTTTTATTGTTTCAAGCGTAATCTATTATTTTTTATAAAATATATATTATTTTCAAACTTTAGTTATTTTTCAAAAATACTAAAAACAAAATTTACCTCTTTCATGGGCATTCGCAGTTTTAATATTTCACAATATCTACGTAACACTGGTATAGGTGCATGCACTTTGACAAATGTCAACCCACCAACAACATCTTCTTCAAGAAGTAATCCTTGTTCTTTAATTCTTTCCTCAAAAGCAGATCTACGGTTCCAACCATCTATGTCTACTGGTGCTTTGGCTTTGGATGTTGAAACAAGCACAAAATCTACAGATATATCACCTGGTGTCGAATCAAATGTTATGCTCTCCGGCTAAACATAAAAAAATCTATTAATATATATTCAATAATATTAAATCAAGAGGATTCAGTGCATTGTTGGTTTTTTCTCTCTGATTCACACACAACATAGTACATTTTTGTACAGCAGAACCAATCTTATGTTAGCTTTAATATTAGAATGAATTGATTAAACTTAAATTAAAGAACATTATTTGCTCGATTATTTGTGTATGTAAATTGGATTTTTTTTTTATAATATTTAAATTTGTCTGCAATACATAAGCATTTTTAAATTTTAATAATTTATATATTCATAACTTGCAGACAATTTGGGATATTGTACAAAAGCCAACGTACAAGCACAGATAATGATTTTAACAAGTTTGATGAAAAATTTAGGTTGGTTTAAGTTTAGTCAATTCACTTTAATATTAAAACTAACAATACAAGAATGTTCTGCTGAATGTGAAATTGCTATTGCATGTGGGCCAGTCAGATGTGGAAAATAAATAGTGTGAAAAACATAATCTTTAGAATTAAATCAAATATATTTTTTATACAATATTAATACCCTTATGTGACGAGTAGGTTCCGGAGAATTATTTATCAGATCTTGAGAACTAAGATATAAAGACATACGGGATAATTCTAGGTCATCTTTGTACATTCTGGTAGTCTCCATTGAGGCAGTTTCAGCTTCAGAGTCACTCATCTATAACCATAAGTAAAATTATATTATATAAATCAATTAAAAATGTATATATTTGAAATATGTTTTAAATTCTAATAATCTATTAGTTCCACAACATAACTTTGTTAAAATTAAAGAAAATATGCTTCAATCTTCAAAATATTAACGGTGGTTTAAGATATGATGTTACTTATAATATGTAGTTAGTTAAGTTCTAAAATAAAAATTCCCAATGCATTTATAAATAATCAGTAAAAATAACAAAAAAAAACAATTTTTTCAAAATAAATTTTTTGTTTCCTATACTTATTTCATAAATTATAAGAAATTTAATATTTCATAAATATTTATACTTATATAAGCATATGACATATTTTTTTTAAGCTTAAGTATTTGACACTTTTAGGCACCCTCTTCCCCACATTATCAGAACATAATACACTCCCTGATTTCTATGTTTTAACATTTACATGATATTTGTACTGTCGAATTTAAGAATTTAATTAACTCAATTTGTATTTTCCTCTTTGTAACTGCTGTTTGGCAAGTACATTGAAATACATAAATAAATCAATTATTGCAATATATTTTTATGAAGTAAGAGCATATAAATAAAGTAATTAAGTTAACGAGACCAGATATCACTAGAGATTATATTTACTGCATAAACTGTATAATTTATGCAAAATTCTATTGGGATAGTAAGGTTATAAATATATTTTTAAATATTAGAAAGGTTTCATAATAATTTTTTTAAATTTTTCAATCAGTAATGTAATTTAAAAGATGTATATCATATTATACTCATTTCTATTTATAACACAACTTAGTTTCGTTAGATAATCTAAATACCATTTTAACAAAAAATGATTTTTTCATATTAGTTTTATTAAAGGATATATTTCAAGTAATAAGTATGACGTTCAAGTAATACTTGGACGATTAGGTTATTTAAGGTTAAAATATCCATAGACAAAAGATACCATACCAATAAAAGGGTACACTTTTAGAAATGTATAAATTACATACTTTTATATATTTACTTTGTTTATTTGAAATCTGAAAATGAGGGAAAAAAATAATTGTCATACATTATATGGTTATGTCTTAACATGTTGACAATGTACTTTTAACAGAGGCTTTGTGGTTCTCACTTCAGTTCATGCATAATATAATAAATAGCAATTACTTTCATATTATGGTTATGACTTGTGATTATAAAAAGTGTATAAATACATATTTTACAAAATCTATTGAATCACACTAATTAATGATCAAACATTTTTCAACTTCTCAAATAAATAATAAACGATTTAGTATATTTTTATAAATATGAATATGCGATTTTAGAAAAAGTTCAACAATTTTAAAATTGTATGTGATTTTGATGGATGGTAATATTATTTTTTATAAAAAGCATACTAAATTGATCAATAGCTATTTAAATTGTACATAGTTTTAAAGCTATGATGTGAATTGAATGCATTGATCAACAAAATTCTATTTAAAATGCACTTTTATGCAAAAATAGGAATCATAATTAAAAAAACCTAAAAATCGGAAGTGTAAGATATTATTAATTAAGTAGAATGTGGATACAATATTTATAAGTTGACAATTGATAAAAATTTAAAAAAAGTGGGAAGTTTTAACTGACAGAAATTATTAAAAATGTCAACTTAAGTCCCAATAAATCAAAAATGTAAAAAAAAATGCAAGATATGAGTTTCAAAATTGAAATCAATAGTACCTAATTCAAACTTTTAATTAAGAAAGCTGTTTGTTAAATGTAATTTAACTAAACATAATTCATATTTCCTTCAAATGCATATTCTCTAGGTAGCTATGATCATTAAGCATTGTAAAGTAAAAATGTATTACTTAAATGTAACAAACAGATGGTAAAATGCAAAACTAGTGCAGTTTTTTTTAATACACAAAATTAAGCAAACAATTTACTAATGAGTACTTACATACTGGATATCCAAAGGTGAATCATTGACTAGAATAGAATGAATTGTAATCAAAACATTCTAGCTCATTGGATATTTTTGAGTCAGTAAAAATCCCCTCCAGCGTGCAAATAAAATGACTATAACACAAGCATATTGCATATAGCACACACACATGCACTAAGAAAGTTAATCAAGGACAGCAAGATAAGTAAATACTGCAATAATTAAATACCAATTATAAAACAACTTAAAACTCAAAATTCAATAGGTACATACTATTGAAAATGTGTGATGGAAGATTGTCAGTATCTAATATATTGCACAAATTATCTGAAACAAAAAAATCAAAATTCATTAGTTTTTCATTAGGTATCTGTTTGAGTTTGCGAATTACTGTGACATACATACAAAACTAAGTTTAAAACAATAAACACATAATTTAAGTTAAAACAAACAATAAAATCGATTAAAAATATGGTAACTACTATTTTTCTTCAATATTCAATAATAAATAATAACAATCTAATAATATACTATACTATTCGAAAACTAAACGAAATACGAATAGAACTTGTTGAAACGGAGTGCTTTTAATTTTATTTGACAACCGATAGTGGATAGTGATAACTGATAAGCTTATCAAATTTTGTTTTGTAGGTTAAGATTTTAACTTGTAATTTGATACCATAGACCACAGCTGATACTGTATACTAAGTTATTGTTTGTATATAGCTGCTGTACCATTGACATAATAATAATTTTAATACATAATAATATGGCGTTAGATAATACATTATATTATATTATATTTGTGTTTGGTACAGACCATCTACAAATTCGCTGGACTAAACCAGTGTGAAATGTAATACATCGGGGTGTTTGGACTATATCGTTTACATGGTTCGTATTATTATGGTTTACGAGTGAATTTCTAATATATTACAGTCATAGTCGCATACATATATATACAATAACTTATTACAATATACATGTATCACAGTCCAGAGTACAAAATAAATATAAATTGTTGAGTAGATTAGTCAGTGCTCAGTCCTCAGTTAGTCAGTTCTAGGTATAATCAAATGATCCAAGGTTCAAATGTTCAATACTTCAAAAACAATTGATATTTACAGTTCATATTTTATGTAATAGATGAAAATATGAAATTATTTAATAATATAATATTGTTTTTATTCATTATTTAATTATAATTATAAAAATATAAAAGATTATATTCCGAGAATTAATATTTTGTTCTAATGTTTATAAACCACTTAAATGAATATAATTTTTCGATTTCACAACATGTCAACTCGTAGGTATAATGAATCAGTTTGCTTTTATTAAATTAAATAATTCGAGATTAGTAGGTACTGCCGAATAGATGTTTGATAGTTGATATAAATATAATCTATTACTTACCTGATAGTCAAACTCGCTAAATGGTGTTTGTAAATAAAAAGTTTTAATAAAAATAAAATGTTAGGCAAATGTGCCAAATGGCAAAACTTCAATAAAATATACAATAGTAGAAAAAAGGAGATAATTTATTGCCAAAAAAAAATCTTTTACATACTAGATATAAAGTTAACTTGAGTAGCTTAAAAACTAAAAATCCATTGACCGTATAAAGACTAGCAAAAAGTGTAAGTCTCTGGTCTAGGTTATAAAAATTAATGAAATTTAAGTAACTTATTTCTGTCTACCCCTTTTGCTGTAGTTTCCCTTCTTTGCTTTCTTGCTGGCTTCTGCTGCTGCTTTTGCTTCCTCAGCCTAAATATAAAAAATGCATTATGTATAGTTATTTATTATACATAAGACAATCAAATAAATTAGATTGTTTACACGTTTGCCATGCATAAAAAATAAAAATTGTACAATTATTTAAGTAAACTCTGTCTCATATTATATACAAGAGTAACTTTGAGCTGCAGCTGTTTGCATCACATTATAATTCCAACAACCATCAAGCTTGTTATTGCAATTACTAACACAGTAAAATAATTTTTTGCTGTGACTGATCGTTGGATACAATAGCTGATTACAAAAATCGATACAGTATATTATATTTTTCCAGTAAGAGAACACACCGTGATCTGACAAAAATGTAGTGTTACGCATCGTCATGTGACACTAAGCCATAAAGGAACTGGTCTCGATTGCCGAGTGTAGCGTGTGGATATCCTGAATCAGTGTGTTCTTTTGCTGGACCGAGAATAGTTATTACTTAGGTACACCCAGGTTTTTTCAACTACCCAAATAATTCCAAAATTACCTGTTTTATTTATCAGGGTTATCTTATTTACCTTAACATTTGCAAGACTACCTTGTATAACCTGATAATATGGTATAATATTTATAATACTTTAAATTTTGATTTTGATTATTTAATTTTTGTTTTAAATTTAAAAATATTTATTATACTTATGATAAATTATTTTTACCTAATAAATACTAAAATACTTAATACCCAATAAACATAAAATATTGCAGTAGTTCAGATAACCCAGTTGTGCACCAAAGGTAGTTGAGATAACCCGGAAGTACAATTACTTATTAGTTAGAAGCACAATTTAAGATATACAGATTATTCAACAAAGCATTATTTTTGATACCCAGCGTTTATCCTCAGTAACTCCCTGCAAAAATTAATGTAATTAAACAATGAATATTTTTATTTTGACTTATATATAATTATGTATACTGAGAGTGCTAGCTGTACTTCTTCCTATGGTAAACAGCTGATTTTTGGGGATAAACTATGAGCATCACTATGGAGACCAATTTATATATGGCGTTGAGTAACCTTTATATCTTAAATCATGGTTACTAGTTAATAATTATGGATTAAGTTAATAAATATAATATAATATATTTTATATAACAAAAATGTGAACTTTATTTAAAAGAAAAAACTCTTTTAACACTATTTAACGATTAACGTTGTTCTAATAAATAAGCAAATTAACTTACTTTACGCTTATTTGGTGTTGAAGAGACTGAAAAAAATGAATCCAACCTGCCTTGAGTTGTACCAGATCGTGCTTTGATTAACTTCTTAGCTCCATTCCTTACTCTATCTTCATTGAATCCTCTATTACCACATAAAAATTTTACCAAGCCTTCTTCATCTGGATCTATCCATTTTAACTAAAACATTCGTTCTAATGTAAATATAGTGACACTTCCATATTAATAAGCTTTATTAGAAACAAAAATAATATTTGTTTAGTAGAGAATGATCTTAGGACATCTAAAAGACACTCTTTATTTCAAAAACTATTAAAATCTTTATAAATAATTTTAAATCACTAAATAACATTTTTTTAAAGAACCATATTTCTTATACTATTTTTCATAATTTTTTAATTACATCATGCATTTGTAACTCATTATTCCAAACCAGAATATATTTTGGGTACGAGGTTAAATCAAATTTTGGACTGGATGAGTAGGTTTACAAGTTATAACATAAAAGTATTTCAAGTTAAGATGAAAGGAGTGGTGCTCTCTATAAAATGTTGGGAGTCTTAAGGCTTTATATTTCACTCTAGTATGTCTTATCCTCGAATATCCCTCTGTAATATGGTTGAAAGAGTTAAAAAACAAATCCTATGTGCAATTGCGTATCCTTTGGTCTTCCACACGAATACACCCAGGCATAAAATCTCCTCAATCTTTCTAGTCTTGCTGATAGCAGACAAGCAACAAATTTTGGACAACTAACCTACCTATTTCCTAACTGGTGAAATCGATACTCCATAACTTCTAGCCTTTATAACATTCAATGTCCCTTCTCGATTAACCCGCTTACATGTTCACATATTTTTCGACTAATGCACACCTCAAATCATGACCCCACTTTTTCACTTCAGTTTGTATATATTGTATCAATGAATCTGTTCATTATATATTTTAACTTCATTATTTTTTAGGCTTCTACCATACTTAGGAAAAAAATAAAAATAATATTACATCAATAGTTTCAGGATCCGTTATTTCTGGTTCAATAAATAATCGCCGAGCTTCCTTATATGGCCAATCTTCAGGTACTTGATATTTTTTGGTATCTAAATTTTCAATTATGTTTTCTAATGATTTGTATTGTCGCATTAGCTCAATAGCTCGTTTGGGTCCAACCCCTTTAATACTGTTACAGTAATCACATCCTAACAGTATACACAGATCTATGAACTAAAAATATAAATACATTATATACACTTATTTTTGAGTTAATAATACCAAAAGTAAAATTACTTCATCTCTAGACATTTCCATTGTTTCCAATACTGAATCTAATTGAAACTCTTGAATTGGCATTTTTCTGGCTTCACTGAATGTCATATGACGTAATAACACAGGAGAACCAAATGTTAAAGCGTCCATATCTTCAGTAGCAGTGGCATAAACTTTACCAGCTTTTACCATAGCAGCGCATTGTGCTTCTGCTTCACAAGGAGCCTATAAGATAAAAAAATTTTACATTGATATTTGTTAACTAAACCTCACAATAAAATACGGAATATTTCAATATTAATTGATCAGTAGATCTTGTAGTAACAAAACTAAAGTAAAATATTATTCAAGTTACAAATTTGTATAACAACTGCAGGTATAGGAGGATTTAACAGCAAAATTATGTTAACTTTTAAATTAAATAAGGTAATATATGTAATAGAGAAGAGTACATTGACAGTCCTTAACAGTAAAATTAAGAAGTGTATCAACAAAATATCAGAATTCTAGTCTTAGCTCTAACTTAATGTAATATAATATAATAATATTATGTTTGTGTAAAATTGTATTAAAACAATATAGAAAAAAAACCATATCGTCTCCTACTAGAATAAAATAAAATAAATTTAATTTATTATAACTGTAAAACTTATTTAATAATATTATACATAATAAAAAATAGAAATACTAAAAATATGATGAATCACTATCATAATTTTTAAGAGCATCAAATACATAATTGGAAAAAATTAAAAAACAAGGTTTTAATGAAAGTGTTTGTTGACTGGTCAAGGCAGAATCTAGGCTGTTCATAATATGATATAGAATCATCATGTATATGAACTTCATATACATAATGCTACTGATAATATGAGTAGGCGCATAGCATAATTGTGGACCTGAACTAAAATTAGTCTCGTAGGATCTACCATTTTGATTACACTATTATATGTCTATCAGTAATGGTCTAAAGATATTAGATAAGGTATACAAATATGAGACATACTTCTACAAAAGGAACTCCCATCAGTTTTAGTAATTCTTTGCATTCGGTCGTATGAGTTGATGTTACTTTTACCAATCGTTTACTGAACTTGTCAATTCCGGTTGCATCACCTAGAAAACAATAAAATATAAATAGTTTATAATCAAGTCTAATAGGTAAAGTATGTAACAGTACCAGCTTCTTCTGCTTTTTCTAATGATTTTTGTGCTTCCTGCCTTCTATCAGCTCGTTTTTCTAATTCTGATGATTTCATTTGAGGTGGTTTACCATCAAATACATATACTGGTTTAATACCATTTTCCAAAAGTCTTATTGTACGATAGAATGTACCCATAATATGACTGAAACAAAAACATATTCATATTTAATTGATTTTATTATACATTATATTGATTTATATAAATAAAATACCTAGTAGTTTCACCATCAGCGCTTGTCAGTTGTGCTCCCTCACTACGGACTGCGATCAAAAACTGATAAAGACTCATAGAAGCGTCAATCGCAATTTTCCGGCCTGAAATCAAATATGATGGTATCAAATTGATACTATGTATTCAATCCGTTTGTTTAATAGATATAAAGTAACTTACCAAAATGATTTTTAATTTCATTTTCTTTAATGGCATTTGGAGCAAAGTCTGCTATAAGTTTCGCTAAACCAGTAATACCCATAGCGAAATTTTGTAAAACTAATTATTCTTTTCGGCAAAAGTGTGATTATTTGATCAGCATTCAATGTAGTACTCAAATGACGATAATTCCATTTATGAAAATACAGTAGTTAATTCTTGAATCGTACATGTACTATTTCGAAACTTGAAGCACAATAACACAAGAAACTACACTACTAAAGTAATACAGTTCTGCTCCTCACTTTCTGATATATAAGTACTTGTAGTAAGTTCATTATTAAAAAAAAAAAAATAGACAGTAAACAAACATTTTAGCGGTAAAAATACAAAAACCAGATAAGAGAATCACAATTTTTGAGGTTATACCATAGGGTATTGATAATAACTTGTAGGTATACCATGATTTAAGATAGTACTATCTATACCGATGTGGTGAGTTGACCTACTGTCAATTTGTCCACCAAACCGATAAAAAACCAAAGGAATAAAAACACGGCCGTAGATACTAGTAGTGGTAGACAGTGTAAAAAAACACCTAAAAGATAATACCTATTATTATTACAACTAATAAGTACATTGTAATAATTTATAATAATAGTTTTTAAAATTGTAATCCCAAACTATAATATTATATATATCAGCTGCAGTATTATCATTTTTGACTTTTGTATTGTTCTGTGGTATTACCTATCCAATGTTATTCAGTTAACAACAATTAACTTTTTCCTTGGTTAATGTATGTATATGTTCATCACTTTTCTTCAAACACACTAATCATGCTTAATAATTATAATACCATTGAAAATATACTATATTTAATAATATCATAGTATAAGAAATTCCTTATTTTATTCCTCATTCCTTATACTATGAATAATATAATATAATCAATGATAAGTACCTATTTATTGTCATATTATGTACAAATACTAAATAGTAGGTATATTTATTAATTTTACAAATCATAACAATGTCAATATTTTTTTCTTTGTTCTGGTAGTTTTTTTTTCAAAATATTTAAGTAATTATAGCCAATAGGTATATTTATAATGTAATCAATTATATTTTTTTGTACAGCAAGCTTGAAGCTAATGAGGATCCTTAATTTGTATACTTAAATGCTTATAGTTATTTTTGTATTCCTGGCACAACCAGAATTTTTTCAAGGGAGGTCTATTGTTGTTAGAGCTTAACGAAACATTTTTAATACTATTTGGGTGGTATACTCACCTATTACAGGTATTCTCCAAGCGGAGGCCAGGATTATGAAGAGCGTAGTGAAATTAAGTTTTTTACACTTTTTTATATAAATATACATTTATTAGGAGTGATAGGTAATGATGGCTAATTTGATATAAATATAAATAGATACAAGTTTTAATTGTTTTAAGAACAATTTATGAAGAAACTTCTATTAGATTTTCAACTTTTATGACTATAAATATTTTTTGTCAACATTTATTGAAAAATAAAAAAAATTATAAATGTATATACCTAAATATCTTGAAGAGTTTTAAAATAATATTATGTATAAGATAATGCTAATATAATTGTTGAACATTTTAAGTCTATAAATTGTGAATTACAACAAAAACCTAAGCTAACCCAATATTCATATTTTCAGTTTTTCCTGATTGTTTTAAAAATTCTAAATTTGACACCATGAAGTACCAATTATACTCTGTTAAAAATAAGAAACACATACCACTATGAACTTGAACGCTGGGGCGTGGAAATATTGCATAGCAGGTATAGATTGGTGACTCAGTAGGGGTTGACAACGTGTGTCGGCGCATTTTACGTTTCTTATTTTGAGCAGAGTATGGATTCAATTTGCTACCAGACACCATGATTAAAATTAAAGCATATTTTCGAGTATTTAATAATGTAAAATTTAAATCAATTTTTGTATATTAATTATTATCACAAATTATTAGATTATTTACCTCAAGATTAATATTTTATATTTACAAGCTGTATATTTATCCTGTAATTAAATATGATTAAAAGTCTACAAATTGCCATAATTTTATAATTATAAATAACCAATTATAGTTATTAAAACATCAAATGTGATTTTAAGAAATCTTATATTTAGTAGAGATTTTATTATACATTCATACAGCTTTAATAATATTTTAGTCTTTAGATATTATGTGATGAAAATCTAGCCAAATAAGTACACAAGAAGTATATAAAACCATGATTTAGAATTTGAATTTCTTTAATTTAAAGAAAAAAGCAAAATACTGAAAAAATGCTAAGAAATCAAAGCAGAACTTTTAAATAATTCCTTTCTTAACAATAACATTAATGAAAATAGTACAATTTCAATGGGCAATCAATTCAAATTTAAAAATTTACATTTGGTACAAACAATTTATCATTAACATTAATATTAATATTTTGTAAAAAAAATCTATCAATGTGATTTAGTATACAGATTTTAGTTACTTTAGTTATAGAACATTTGAGACCAATAATTTCATAATTAATATTATGAACAATGAAACATTGACATAATTTCAAATTTGATTCTCAAAATAATGCTTATTTTACATAATACAATGTTTAGATGAAAATAATTTTATGTTCATCAAAATAAGTAAAATTACTTATATACTATAAATAAATTAATACTTGTTACAATTTGTAGAAAACTAATAAAATAATTAAGCCTATGAAATAAAATCTTAATATTTTTAATTAATGTATTAATATAATTAAAATTAAATTAAGTCAAAATGACTAATAAAAAAAGCCAAAGTTATAGAAATGCCATAAAATGTTGATTCTGTACATACTACAAATAGGAAAAAATGTTAGTTAAAAATTAAAAATATTAGCATTTATAACACTATGTATGTACAGTGTATAGGAAAGAAGTTTTGTATAGAACTAATAATATATTTACTGAACTAAAAAGTAAGCATTTAAAAATATATATATATATTATAATAACCTAATAAGTAATTAGTTTCTTTTTGGCTAAAATGTATTTAAGCTACATTAACCATGTGGGTTTTTTGATGATATTTGAAGTGACTTGAGCTGGTGAAAGATTTTAGGCAAATTTCACATTTGAATGGTCTGTGGCCAGTATGTGTACGGTAATGAACAACTAATCCACCAGCGCTAGAAAATAATTTATCACATACATCACACTTCAATGTTTTTTTATCATTTGAAATCACATGCGATTTTTGGTGATATTTGAAATGACTGGAACTGGTAAATGACTTGAAGCAAACTTCACACTTGAATGGACGATCACCAGTATGCATTCTATAATGAACTACAAGGCCACCTGAACTGGAGAACAATTTGCTACAAACATCACATTTCAAGGTTTTTTTTGTAATCAACTGTGAGTGAGACTTCTGATGATACTTGCAGTGACTGGAACTAGTAAATGTTTTAAAACACACATCACACTTAAATGGCCGGTCGCCAGTGTGAGAACGGTAGTGAACAGTCAGACCACCAATGCTGGAGAACAGTTTGTCACATACATCACACTTCAGCGGTTTTGTATCTTGCAAAAAGTGATGGGTTCTCTGATGGTATAAGATACCATTAGCACAAGAATATTCTTTGTTGCACACATGACACTTAAATGGCTTATCCCCTGAATGTACACGCATGTGGTAATTGTAATGACTTGAATTTGAGAAAGTTTTATTACATAAATCACATTTGAAAGGTTTGTTACCTGTGTGTGTTCTGTAATGGACAGTCAAACCACCAGAACTAGAGAACGATTTTTTGCACACATCACATTTAAATGGTTTGGCTTTAATCTCGGCTTTTTTCAACCCAAAATCATGCAAATGCTTTTTGGTATCTAAATGTTGACCCATTTCCTTAGGTGTAGAGAATTGTCCATTTAACAATGTGCTACTTCTATGACTGAAATCAAAACTATTTATCATAATATTAGTTAATAGTTAAACAAAACTATAGTTAATTTAAATCTTACTGGGGAGGTCTGAATAAGTCATTTCTATTAAATCGAAATGCTGGACTGATTTCTATTTCACTCTCAAATAGACTACTGTTGAACATTTCTCTATCAAATCTGATAGTTAATCGAGCACTGGAATTTAATTCATAGGCACTAGCTGGTAGACCAAATGTTGGCATGTGGCTGTAAATAAAACAAGAAAATGTTTGTAATTATTAGCTTTTAATAAATAATTGTTATCAGAGCAAACATTTTTTAATGTAATATATTATATATCACCAATCACCTAGTTAAAATGATGAATAATTGCTATTTAAAAATAATTACAATAGTAAAATGTATTATAACAATGTTAAATAATACATATTATTATGATAAAACCCTAATGCCTTGTTGCATATAAAATGTACCCATCATGGGCTTAATTAAATCTTGTTTAAGGGACCATTAGCTCACTATTAATTCATTAAATGTTAAGTGATTGTTTGTGCAACCTGGCATAACAATACCTAATTGATAATAGACGGTATAAATTATTTTCTGACCTCTAAACAATACCTTGGAGGACTAAGTCTTATTGAAAGATACATAAAAATAAAATGTTGGTAGATAGGTACCTTCTATCATCAGTGAGTCACAATTTGTATAAACTGAATACAACATTTTTACCTTATATTGTTGATCAGGGATCCGTGGCTTGCAGCAGAGCGATCATGTTTGATGTTTTCCACGGCATCAATAATTCGCGCTGACGATACTGGGTGATTAGTTTCCATAATCGGAACTGACCTATTTAATAACAGAATTCCATTATAAGAACCATGTAGAACACATGAAATGTATGCCTCATTGAAAGACAAAACCAACACTGCCTATAGTACAGACAAATATTGCATAGTACTTGTCGATGAATGCAACAACACAATCACATATTATGACAAACGTACTCAGAACACATTATTACACTGAGTATAAAAACGAAAAATAAACGAAAAATAATTATTTCTTTTAGTTTTACGCCAATGAAGACGGTTTTGAATTTTGTGTTAAATTCGCATGTAGGTATTGTATTATTCGTATTATCGTAATCGTATCGTAGGTATAAACAATAAAACCGACTCAGCGTAATTTTGATAAGAACTGAGCCACTGAGCCAGGTATCATTATTCTATGGCCGGGCGTTCTGTTTATGTAGGTAGTTGAAGCTGGTAACCATGAATAATAATTAATTAAATAAGATTCCAATATGTCTAAATTATAATTATAATATTATAATAATTATTTTGCGTTTTTTGGTAGGTATACATATTATATATACCTACTTGATAATCTCAGAAACCACAAAACTAATCGAAGCCACATTCACATAATCACATAATATTATTAGGTTCGGTTGGTGCTCCAATTGGTTTTATTTTGGTGAATTTGATCTACTACTACTTAGGTATAAGAGACCTTGTTCGAAATTTTTAATCTTTTCCTGTAAAAATTGAACAATTTACAAATTTTTAACAACAAAATAATTTGTGATTTTTCGTGATTTTGATGAATTTTATCAACATTAACTTTAAATGATTATAAAATAATAATTATGTTTAGGTACGTATCTTTAATATTTTTAAACTGATATTATAACAACTTATACGACGAACCTTGTATAAAGACTTTATGTTTTTTGACCAAGCGTCAAGCAAAGAATTTTTTATCGACAACAAAAAAAAGCTGGTTAGTGAATGTCACTTTGCTGTACAGTAGGTTACTAGTGGGTCACTAATTAATGGATAATGGTATTAAATTTTAATTCAATGGTATAATATAATTGTATACAAAAAACGATACCGAGCTGAGACGTTTTGCCAGGTGGATATTTTATATTATATTTATGTTGTTATTTCTTATTATATCAATACGGTAGCCGGTAAGTTTAATTAATAGTATAAAATTACATCAAAATAACTAAAATCGTTATTGGTTATTTAATATGTAACTTCGTCCAAATTTGATCATAAAACAACTATAAAAAAACTGTGTTTATAATTTTGAGATTTGTTGGTTACAGAATAACTTATAAAGTGGATATACTTATACGTAGAACCTTGTTTTAAATTTTCAATCCTTAGCTATAAAAGGTAGGTTAATTAGGTAAAAATTTAAATTTGAACTTTATAAATGCTAATAAAAAAAAATTGTGCCTATGCATTTTAAATATTTTTCTACTGCTATTATAACAATATATCAAGAAAATCGCTACTTAAGAAATCGAGTGAATATCCAATGTAAAAATATGAATTTAGAATGCTCATATAAAAATTAAATTTGACTTTTTTGTAGAAATTTTTTTTTTATGAGATAGAAAAACTTATGAAGAACCTTGTATTACATTTTCAAATCTTAGATTTAAAAAGGAAACTTTTTATGAATTTCTAACACAAAATAGTTTGCACATTTTCGTAATTTTTATGTATTTTGTTAACATTTTAACTTTAAATGATAATGAAAAAAAATTGTGACTATGTATTTTTAATATTTTTCAGATATTATTGTAACAATATATATTAGGAGCTTTATTGCATTAAATTTTCAATCGTTTTTACCCAACGAATAGCATTTTGTTGACATTCATAGAAAAAAAAACTAAAAAAATCGGAAACTGAAAAAGTCCGTAGGAAAACAGTTCAAAACAAATCAAAATATTTTGAAAATGTTATTGTGTATATAAAATGTCAATATAAACAACCAGTGGAAATTGCATGTATATCTATACGGTAATTTGTTCTAGAGTTATAGCAAAACCTAAAATCGATTTTAAAAATTCCTGGTTTTCTTGAATTTTTTTTTTTGATTTTTCAGGTGCAATAATGGGAAATTTTAAATTTTGACCTCCCAATTCACCAACTATATATAGATTCACTTTCCCATCGAACAATAGATACTGAAATTGAAAATCGAAGTATTATTTCGACTATTTATAGTGTACACAGACAAAAAAAACCACATCATTGTAATATCAATTCGCGAGTGCTTTATCTTCGCTCCACTCTGAATCTAAAAAAACTTATTAAAGTTATTAATTATTAATTACTGATTTAGGCTACAACTGTCAATAGTTGAAACACCTGCTTGAATATATACAAATTTATAAATCGGCGATGTGATTTAATCGTGAAATACAACAGATTAATGCAATTTTTCTATTGGAATGTCGAGTTTTTTTTTCTGTAGTGGCTGTGGCATTGTAAGAAATATTATAATATTAACAAAATATTAGACAAAATAAAATAAACATACACTATTCAACGGCATGACGCATGAAACGTTATTCCAATGGTCTATCAGTCAGCAGCCTTATTATTACTATAGTCTATAAGTATATTTTATGATATTATTGCTATTAAGGTTTTCCGGCTTATAGAAAAATATGCTAATATAAACATTTGGTGTAAATTTCAAGTATCTACGGCTACTTGTTTCTGAGTTATATCAAAATCAATTGAATGACTCCGCTCAGAATCTAAAATGTAATCATAAAATACTTATACCTAAAAAGTTATAAATATAGGCCTTCTTCGCTCAGGATCGTTTTTACATTAGTATATTACGTATTGTGATTTGTTCAATAATGAGGTACAAACTACACGGTACACCTATACTATATATAATAATATATGAGAGCGGTTACCTACTTTCCTCCTTTTTTCTTAGTTTTTAGTCACTATTATTACATGAAAAATATTAACTTTAGAAAAATTATATAATGGTTATAAAATTCAAATGGTGGTATAGATATTTTTTTTTAGAACTACTTTAGTCGAAAACTATTAATTATTATGAAATATTTGAGGTTACATATTTTTTATCTCTATCCACTAACCCAGTACATTCAATTTAAATATAAGTCATTTTTAAATATTTTTAATAGAATTTTTTTTCGCTTGTATGAGTGGAGTAAATAATGAAACCACCGGATGTTGTATAAGGTTATGGTTGACATTTGATATGTATGGCAACGTCCCAGCTGGCGTTAGGTTTTGACTTCTAAATTATAACAAAAATGAATTTATTAAAACGTATAAACTACCTACAAAATTATATTCTATAGGCGCCATTCGAATTTTTGCAAATATCAATAGACTGCAACGATTATACTTAAACATAGTATTAGACATTTACACATCATAACCTTCAAATCCATTATTATGGACGAACATATTAATCTTATTGTATATTCTTAAATTTTAGCTTTAAGAAAATTGTTATATCATCATATATTATATGGCCAGTCATGTATATTTTATACTATTGCCGTTTTTCGTAAAGGTACTTACCTAGTAATTAAAAGAAAACAATTTTAATTTTAGATTTTGATCGGAACAATGAATGCATTGATTTTACAAAAATGTGTTTATTTTTAATTTAAATTTTTAATTAGGTATGTTTGATCAAAATGCTTTGTTTTACGTCTTCAATATTTTTTCTGGTAGGAAAGTAAATCTAGTTGGTACTTTTGGTGGTAAATAGTAAAAATTCTTATTACTGTTCTCGATAATTTGGACGAAAAAAAAAATAAGGAATCTTACGCAAAATCTGCGTAAGTAGTTGTAATTATTTAAAAAGAAGAACCTAGATAAACATTTCTTAGAAATTTTTAAAATACCAGATAGCATTTTTTCGTAGTTGAAACGAAAATTGATATGTTTAGTTTTTATAAATTATTATGCTTGAAAAAGTAATAAAAGGTTCTTATAGGTTCCTAAGTTCTTACTGAAACCTAAAAATCTAATAAATATATTATAATCACAATTTTTTTTAGAGACATTTGAGTATTAAATTTTAAATTTTGAGGAAATTGAATATTTAAATAAAGGTTTATTACGTTAAATCTATTTTAACGTTATTAGTTATTTCGTTCTTATTTAAAAATATTTCTGGGGACTTGAATCATTTAGGTACTTATTTTATTTTGTTCGCTATTCATAATGAAATATAAAAAAAATATTTAGATTAATTTTAGATAACCTAGGTATATTGTCTATTATAGATACTTATATATTGTGTATTCACTAGTATTTGACGAGTATTGATTTTTAATTTCGGGTCAAGTCGAGTCTTAATTATTTCGATAGTTCAAAATTCGAGTACTCGAAAAATGTCGAGTATTAAAAAAATGTCGAGTACTCAATAAAAGTCGACTATTAAAAAAAGGGTCGAGTAGTGGGAATTAACCTAACCTGGGCTTGAGTATTTTAAACTGTCCAAGTATCACCTGGTATTCTTATACCGGGAATATTTGGGTTCTTTCAGTTATTTACAGTTTTAACATTTATTTTTCAATAAAATACTATATTTTATAAGACGAGTACTGAATTCAAGGCAAGTACTGGATTCAAGGCAAGTATTCGATTTAAGTCGAGTACTCGATTTAAACCGAGTAGGTACTCGTAGTTACCTCGTAATTACGAGTACAAAAAAAATTTAGTCGAGTCGAGTTTGAACTCGACTCAAAAATGTTCCCAAAGTTGAGAACTCGTCCAACACTTATAGTTTATAGTATTCACCTATTTTACCTATATTATGTACGTAACTGTATTATTATAATAGTACTATAGTAAAATAATTTATTATAATCATTAATAGAAATTTAAATCAGAAACCTAATGATGATTTTGGTTCTGTTTAATTCTCAAAAAAAAAATAAGTTCTAATCATGATTCTGGTTCTTAAAATTATAATAAAGGCTTCACTGTTCAGAAATTCCAGTTAGTACCAATATTAACCAGTTTCTAAAATTGCAGTTTTTCAAATATACAAACATTAACTATAACAACTGGCTATTCTATTTATTAGGTAATACATTACCTAAACTGTCTTAAAGTATACCTCACCATCCTAACCTATAATGAATGATGATACTCTGCACATATTGAAAATATTAAATAATGAAAAGAAACTAAGTATGTGCATATGTGGACCGAGTAGAAAATATAAATAATTAAATATTATTATTCGTAGCCCGTAGCCCGTAGTACCCTGGAGTGACTTATTGGAAAAACGCATCATTGTTGTTCGATCGTTAGTACTTATAATATTGCAAGTGCAACAATGCAACCAGTAGTATAAAAATAATCGGTCGTAATGTTATACAGACGTTAAAAATTATGTTGTTTAACAAAAAGTTAATTATTTTGATAGATTAAAAGAAAAATTGCAAAAAAAGAACATTGTCAGGTGTGGGGTTCGAACCCACGCTCCCGTTTGGGAACCAGAGCTTAAATCTGGCGCCTTAGACCGCTCGGCCAACCTGACTGAATACTAAATTGCGTGGATATGGTATTTATTAAGTTTAAATATTGTTTTTTTTATCATTGATATTATAATAATATAATATTATGTTATACTTATACGTCTATAGACTATAAATTATAATAGTTTTGACCTTGTTGTTTAGTTATGAATGTTACAAAAATCTGGAAGGTTCTCACTGTAAGACTCGGATTTAAATGGCCTAAAAATAGTGTAAGTACGTTTATAAATATAAAAAATTAGTAAAGATTAAATTTGACAAATTACATTGGTAGTACATTGTACAATACTACAATGAGAATAAAGTTTGACCCGAAGACTACCTAATGTTATATATTTAAAAACGAAAATGATTTATATTATTTATTATTTTGTTTCTATTTCAATGAAGTTAATTTTTTTAGTCATAATATGAGTAGTGAGTACCTAATTATAGGTTACAAATTTCTCGAAAAACTAAAAATTCATTGAAAACGGCAAAAATGCTACAAAAAAATTTGTGGTAACAACGTGTAAGACATTCTAATAAGCAGTGGCGTATTTACGAGGAGGGGGGGGGGTCCCCCGGGTCTTGACCCCCCCAACCCCCCAGAAAAAAATTTAAAAAGTCATAAATAACTTGGTACGTAGGTACCGAGAAAGAGAAAATTAATTTTATATTATGGGTTTTTAATGTTTCTATTATAAAAAAAAAATATACAATATTTGTAGAAATATTAAATAACTTGGGTTTAACTTTTGGTTATTTTTGTCTAAAAAACTATTAATTTGTATTAATAAATCATAATAGTAGTGAAATATACATAATATAATATAAATAATATAATTATTACATCATTACTCGTATGTGTTTTTTTTATATTATAAACTTGTAGGTACTTAATATTTAATATTTACAAAATAATTTTCAAGCAATTTTCGTGACTTTGAAGAATTTTTCTTAAATTTGAAATTTAAATAATGTTTAAGTATGGGCATTGTTCTTACTTTTGACTCCCTATAACTAAATACATCTAATTCGATAATATAAAAATTACGTTCAAAGTTGTAGATTAAAAGCATTTTTCTATTTAAAAAATAAAAAAATGTCAGAGACAAAAAACACACATCATACGTTCCGTTTAGAATCTTAAAATAACTGCAATTAATTTATATTATAATATACATTAAGTATAGATAAACATATTTATTACAATATAGAATTACCAATATACGAGTATTGGTGGTGGATGCCACTTATGAATACCTATTTCAGTGCCCAGCAATACTAAATTTCAGTGCTCTTTTTATCTCCCAGTCACTATTATTCTATTATTAATACTTTACCATGAATGCATCACGCTATCAAAAATCATACTCTATATTACAATATATAAATTATGTTTTGATATTTAAATTCTTCCGTCATTTACCGCACATTCTATTTTTGGTATTTTGTATTTATTAATAAATCATATTCTGTTTTAATATTTGTATATTAATTACTAACAATAATTCACTTATTAATCATTATTGTTATTGGTACTTTTATAGTTGTTGTAATATGTTATGTTATTGTTATGTTACCTTTATAAAAACCGGAATGACTTTAGTTCCATTAAATAAAAATACACTACACGTAAAGTAGGTACCTACCCTCTTAAATTGTAATCACTGCATAAAGTGCAAATGTAATTAATTTTTTTTATTTCACAATTTGTCTTATAAATTATGGGTAAAATGAGTGTCTAGACGTAAACTAATATTTATTCAGTTTTCGTAGTGTACCTACTTGCGGTCTGCGATCAATGAAAATATTTATAGAAACAGGTATATTACTATATTATATTGTGGAGAAAATGTTTGATTCACGTACACACACGAACCAAGGGCATACGCTGCATAACTACGTCGGTAAGAGATAAAAAGGATTCACCAGTTGAAAACACTACCGGAATCTCCTATTATGTAATATGATGGGTGCTGATGAGATGAACACAGTCAAGTGCATCTAGAGATCATCCAAGTCACGCTGCAATACTTAATTTTTATTTTCGCGTAAATGTGATCAAATATGTACTGAATCATTAAGAGGTTGTATTTTAAATAAATAATAAATTGTATATGTCGTGTATAAAAAAACATGTAATATTCTATATTTAAATAAATTCAGTAAAAAAAAACAATTTTAAACTCCTCAGATGGTTTTGGATACAAAATTGAATCTATAGATAATACTCTATATACCTACCCTACAGATTTTGAGCTTTTTTTTTTTAGAAATTTTAAATTTTTTGATGGATAAAAAACTAAAAAGCTTGGAAATGTAATTGTAAGTTCCTGGTGTTATTGTAGGAATTCAAATATTTTTTAGATATAGGCATAGCCATATAGGTGATATATTTTTGTAAATAAATAAATACATTTTGACGTCTGAAATTAATATAAATTATTAATAATATAATATTATAAATAAGTCTACGTTTAAAATTATTAAATAATTAATTTTATTTGTAAGTATTTAGTGAGATTAAAATACACACCATCATTATGTCTATATTAAATGTCTTCTAACCTTTCAAGCTCACTATGTATCGTGAATACGATTATAATCGAATACACTTTGGACGAAATAAATAAGCCACGCTCAACTGCTATTTTGTTTCATGTTTTTCACTTCAAGTGCATTCTGACATTCTTTTTTCCTCACAGTTTCCATTTCTTCCATTAGCTTCCAGTGCGGCTGCAGTCATAGGGATGGTCTCTATACTTTTCCTTATACTTGGTCAATTTTTCTGTGAAGTTCTTATTCATTCCTGGTATGTATTCCGTTCGACCACTTCTAAGTATGTGAATTGATATTTTCTTATTCGTATTGACGAATGTACTGTACTGCTGTGGAGTGGTTTGGATCAGTTGTATTACTTTTTCAAGTTTGTAGGATAAATCATCCCAGTCAGCTTGCTTAAAGATAAAATAACATTTGAATGGTACTGTTGTTTGATATTAGGTTGATTGCGTCTATGATATCGCAGGCGATCAGTCGATGTTGGATTTTTGGTTTAGCTCATTTTTAGATTCTGATAGCTGAGTGATGAATGTATTGATTTTATAATGATGAGTATTTTTAAATTTAAATTTAATTTTATATGTCTGCAGTGTAGTGTGTACCTACACCATAAGTTTTCGAAATAATGCTTTGATTTTCAACTGCAGTATCTTTTTTTGTGACAACGTGAATAAGTTGTGGCCTTTGAGATTTCAAAATTGAAAGTTCCCACTGTTCCCAGTAATTTTCAAAAGCACCGGGGAAAACAAAAAAAGTTTTTGAAAAAATAATTGTACCGAGATACATGATAATATTTTCACTAATTATTTATATTTTTATAATCATGTAATTTTCAACATTTTTTGACAAATTTCTAGATATTTATATGCATAAGAAATTTTCGATTTTAGATCATGAGCGGAGCGATGAATGTATTGATTTTACAATGATAAGTATTTTTTTTTATTTTTTATTTATTTTTTTTATTTTTTTTTATTTTTTTGTCTGTCATCACCTTTTAAGACAGTAAAAATACTTTGATTTTCTTCAATAGTAATTTTTTTGATAGGAAAGTGAATCTTGTTAGCACTTTATTTTTTTTTTTTGGGGGGGAGGGTGAAAAGTAAAAATTTCCCAGTAGTTTTCATGAGCGCCGTGAAAAACAAATGAAAAATTAAGGAAAATACGGGAATTTTTACGCAAAACCGATTTTCGACAAAATCAATTTAGGTGTTTGGTACAACTCTAAAAAAAATGACCGTAGATACATGAAATTTGACTGAATGTTTATATTAGCATTTTTTATACACCATAACATTTTTAAAATATTTTGATTTATCTTGAGCTGTTCACGGATATAATATATTTCATTTTCCTATTTTTTTAGGTTTTTTTTCTATAGATTTCTATAAAACTTTATTTGTTGGGTAAAAAAACTTGAAAATTAAATACAAGGCTCCTAATATATTGTTACAATAATATATGAAAAATATTAAAAATCTGTAGTCACAAATTTTTTTTATAAGCATTTTAAGTTTAAATATTGACAAAATACGTAAAAATCACGAAAATGTGCAAATTATTTTGAGTTAGAAATTCATAAAAATGTTTCTTTTTAAATCTAAGATTTGAAAATGTAACACATGATTTCTCATAAGTTCGCCTAAGTTTATCAAAAAAAATGTTTATAAGCAAGTCAAAATAAATTTTTATGAGCATTTTAAGTTCAAATTTTTACAAGATTATAATATATTCATTCGATTTCTCATGCAGCGATTTTCTTATTTTGTTGCAGTTCAAAAACTAATAACTGTAGATGCATGCAAATTTCATTGAATGTTTATATAAGCATTTTCTATACACCATCTAATTTTAAATATGTTTTGACGGTTTTTGAGCTTTTTACGGACGATTTCAATTTTCAAATTTTTTAGTTTTTTTTTATATAAATACCAATACATTTTTATTTTTTGGGCCAAAAATAATGAAAATTTAATACAAGGCTCCTGATATATTGTTACAATAGCAATTGAAAAATATTAAAAATACATAGGCACACATTTTTTTTATAAGCATTTAAAGTTCGAATTTTGACAAAATCTGGACAATTATCAATCATTGTAATTAAACAATTATAAAATGTTCAGTTTTTATAACTAAGGATTGAAAATTTAAAACAAAGATTCTAATAAACAGTACATACTGTAAACAAAAAATCTAAAAAATATATAAACACAGTTATTTTTTACAGACATTTTAAGTTCAAATTTGGACGAAATTACATATTAAAATCAATATTAACGAGTAAAAGTATATATTATAATATTTTTCCAGCATCACTGATAATTTTAGGTTATTAATTAAATAATATGAATAATATTAATTCAACTTAGCAGTTACCGTATAATAACAATATCAATATAATTTAAAATTTATAGGATTGTTTATTATCCAAGTTTGAAAATTTTAAAAACCAGTAGCTCTTTTATTTCACAAACATATATAATATATATATAGTATATACTCAAAACAGCTAAGTATTTCTATAATTTTCAATTATAATAATACCTTTTTTTTATGGTAGTCCATTGTTTTATCAATCTATCTGTAATTTGAAATAATCTATTACAAATATACTAGATATTAAATAATTTTAAACTTTAGTGCTTTTGTTTTTTCATTTTGGCTTAGCGTTTCCAACTTACATTTAGATTCAGGGTGGAGCGAAGAATGTATTGGTTTTACAATGCTGTGTCAATGTGCCATGTATGTGTGTAATACTTTTTTAATAATTTAAAACAATTGACAACATTTTTTTTGTTTGTTGTAATTCATTTAAAAATTAAAATGTTTACCAAATATTTATATTAGCATTTTCAATTCATGACATAATTTTTAAAATATATTTTGTCTCTTTTTTTTTTATCTATTTGTAGATATTTGAAACCTTTTTATTTTTTGGATTTATTATTTGTTGATATTGTGCACGTTATTATGAAAAAGTTTGAAAATATAATACAATATTTTTCATAAGTTTATCTTACAGTAATTTAAAAACATCGAAAATATGGTCAACATTTTTGTATTGGTATTTGGTCAAATTTTGATAAGATCGGGTATTAAACAAAAAATAATGGTTTTAGTTATTTTGGTGAGTAAAAAAAATATTAATCGCAATTTACATATACTTTTATTTTTTTTCCTACACATTATGACATTTTCCAAATATTTAGACACATTTAAAACTATTTATACCACGATATGGATATTGACAGTTGACACCATTCTTGTATATGATAAATTGGTACGTCAGTAATAAATAATAATTATTATATTAAGTTATTTCATAGGTTATAACTTTTAATTTATATAATATGTTATAATAATATTATAATATATATGATTTTTTGGCAAAAAATAGTTCAACCAACGCTTAATGTATAACTAAAATAAAAATAAATTACTATTATAGCTATATAATAAATTATAAAATATCCTTAAAATAGAGGCTGACACACCGTCTCTGCATAGAATTGTTGTTATATAATATAATTTATTTAAAATTTAACACATCCATTACAGAGGGACCTACTGAATTATGAGGTACACTTGAAACATACTATACAATATTAAAACAGAGAAAGCTCCCAAGTATAAACCTGTTTTTAAAAATTGAATTGGTTATTGTATATTAATATAATTTTTTTTTTTAAAAAGTATTTAATTTTTTATATGTGAATAATTTAATGATAGTAGGACTTCAGATAGTTCAAAATTTTAACTGTTATAACAGCCATCAACATGACTTAAATTATTAAGAGTTAAGTTTATATGATAGCATTAAAATGGTTTTAGATCCACAGATATTATTTTAATTTTACTGATAAATTATAGAACTCAAACCGTCAGTAAGAAATCGTGTAACAAAAAATGTCAAACCTTTTTAACTCCATCATAATATAAAAGTGATAATTTATTGTTAGAGTAGTATCTATTATAATATAATATTTATTACGTTATATTAATTGATTCAAACAAATTATTGATATAATGATATCGTTATAGGTAAGATTATGTACTGAGTTATTCTTTTATCATTGGACATTACAATTTTTTTATATGATTTTTAGTCGTTAAAATCAGCATTTTTTAAAAATATAATTTTTAATTTTTTTAATATAACTTTGTTTTATAACGACTAGAAACCGTGTAAAAAAATATTTTCAACAAAAATAAATACCTTTTTAATAATGAGTGTCTTACGATAAATGAATCCCCCGGGTTAGGTTAGGTTAGGTTAGTCACCCGGTATACTTAATACTTATATAGGTACACTTATAAGTTATAAGTAACTTATACGTATACCTATGCATATAGTGCACAATGAAATACAATAATTATTATAGTTTGTTATAAACCATGGTATTATTTTTCTGTGAGGAGGGGGGGCGGGTAGCTCTTTCTAACATCAACATAATTGCTATCTATACGCTTGTATGTAACAGTTGAGTTTAGCGTTGGCCACCAACGACGGAATGGTTCGAATGGTCTCGGACTGCACGGTGGAGTCCTATACCCCTACTAACTACCCACCCGGCAGTGGTAGCACTGGACAAGTGGACAGGCGGGTGAGCGTAGCATGGTGGTGGATCTCGGACGATGATGAGGAGGGTTGGTTTTAAAATCAACACGTTGGCGGCGGTGTCACGGCGGGCCGCTGCCGCTTCCACCGTCCGCGATGCTGGCGTTGTCGTCAACGGCGACGGCGGTGGCGGTGGCTGCGGCGGCGACGGCGCGCGGCGCGCGGCGGCAGCGGCGACGATGACGACGACGCGCGATGGTTGTCGGTTAGTAAACTTTTGTCCACGGTCCGGTCGGCACGTCTGTTGCAAACGCTGACGCCGCCGTCCACCTGTCCTTCCGTCCGTCAACGCATATTATTATACAAATAAATTATTATAAAGGCAGAAAGACAACGAGGCCGCCATTTCAATATGCAATCCGTCCGACGGTTATTGGCGTGCATGTTCGTCGCGGTCGCCGTGTGTCGGTGCATTGGCGCTCCGTCGTGTTCGCCGGACAAGTTAGCCAGGTACCGGGTGGTAGTACGCACGTTCTGGACCCGTGACCGGTTCCCCAAACATTTCCCCGAATGGAGACCACAAGCACAGTGGAGCAAAGTCGTCGGTGAGTCGATTTTAATATACCACAATTCAGAACGTCTTATAATATTTATTAGGATCTTTATCCTAGACATACAATGTCTAAAGTACCTATGATTACCTAGGTATTTAGGTAGTATCTAAATGTATTTTATAGGTATGTATTCATTTGAAAAAAATATGATTTTCAAACACTGAAAAAATAATAATACAGTAAAATTATTATAATGGTGATAATATGGTGATAATTATTCTGTTATATTGATTAGTATTTATTAATCATAATATTAACAACCTATAAGCGTGTTTTCGCGTTTATATGATTTTGTTTATTGGCCAAAGACTCGCGAAAACGATGTGTTTATGGTTATTAGAGTTTCTAGGAAATAGATAATCGGTAGATTTATTTTGTGTATTATCAATAACCAATTACATAACCATTTAATTTTGATTGTTACAAATTATCAGTTACCTAAAACCAAAAGTTATTATCAAAAATATAATCAAAACCGCGAAAACGACTTGTTCATAAAATATAGTAACCAGGTTACATTTGGTTAAGCGCGAAAATACGCCTAATATATGCAAAAACTGCTAGTCTACAATACAGCAAATTGAACGGGAATGTTGATTCCGTTGCTTTCAATGACAAATAAATTATAATTAATAAATCATTTTGATTATTTGGATTATTATTTATAGGTAGTAGGTATACTGTAAAATGAATAGGAGAATCAATAGTTTAATCGGTAAATTGTTAATAATTTTCCGATTGAACTATTGATTACATAATATTTATTTAATGTTATGCACCTAAACAATGACAATTAATAATATTTATTACTTGAATAGGTATGGCTATAAAATGTATTTTTATGTAGGTATATAATATCTATCTAAATAAACATTTTTTTTTCATAATACATTAGTTCTTTACAATTATTAGTTATTATCAACATTATGTTTCAAATTATAGCTAATATAATATTAAGTATTTAATATAAATTGAATCAAGTTTAAGTTAAATAAGTCTAGGTACTAGGGAAAACTACTAGAACATTACCAATGTTCGTACGGTCTCAATAGACTTGATTATGTCACTGTGTACTGGTAAATACCAATATAATGACGTGTAAATCACCTGGTTACATTTAAAGTATTTTTAACAAGCATAGGGTTGATTTTTTAAGAAAATAATTAATGCTCTTTAATTTTCGTAGCATTTTAGTGAAACAATATTTTTGTAAAGTTACAAGCTTAGCTGTCTAGCAAATTACCTTATACCCAAATAGCACAATGTATTCATAATTATATTTTATAATGTAAGAATGCAATAGATATATCGATATCATATTTTGTCGTGTTTTTATATTTATTGACATTTAAATTTTAAATTTAACAATTTGTTTTATTTGTGTAGAATATTATTCAAACGCTTGTATAGTATCGTCTTCTTTACTTATGATTTGATCATAAACTACATTTATGACTATATCAAAGACTAAGATTTTTGCTTACCATTAAAAGATATATTGATGTTAAATCTGTCACAGAAATTGTCTGTAAAAATTAAAAACTCAATATGAAAAATTTAATAAGAACTATAGTACCCATAAAGTGACAACCAAAAGTATCAAAAATGTAATTTAATGAAGAATAAAATTGAGTAATGTAATTTCACTAATTAGATTATAGGTACTATATTCTCTTGAGAAAACACTTGAAGAAAATTATTGTGTTGTACATTGTGTATAATATTTGATTAGTGTGGTGAAACTCCTAAATTATGGATAATCATTACTCTGGTGCATTAAACTTTTTTTTGCAGTTATTCACTAATATCATCTATTTAAAGAAATATCCAAAATCATGTATAATGTGTGAAAAACGATTCAAAATGTATGGATCAAGTACCTTACCTAATGGCTAATATAAAATCAAATATTTTAATGAATAGATTAATATTCATAAAACATTTGACTTAACATTTTTAGTACAATTTAAAACTGTTTTCTAACACATAAAAGATTTGTGACATTTGTGAGTAGATTCGACTGTATTTTTTAACACGACTTCTGAAGTCACACTTTAAGTTTACTTTATTAATTAAATAAAACCGAAAATCTACAAAATTTATAATTTATTTAGAAAATACGCATTTTATTTACTAGTAATTATAATGTAATCACTTATTATCATTATTTATTAGTGTCGAACACGTGCTTAAAACCTAAAACTTATTAATTTATCAGTAGTTAGTATGTGATTATGTAGATTTATAACAACCTGTACAACATTTGTAAAACATTCGTAAAGTGTAAACTATAAATTACTAATTAGTAACTGTTCACATTTTTACTTTTTTAATTCATATCACTTTATATAGTTCTCAATATTGTTTTCAAGTAGGTACGCATCTGTAGCGCATCAACAACTCATTTTAATTAACGTTGTAGAACTGTAGAAGTCAAATGACTATCGCATAAACTTTACGTTTACTGTAGTTTTTCTTATAAATAGGTAAATATAATACACACACACACATGTATACATTATACATTAGCATATAGTATAGAGGGATGTGTGTGTGTTTTATGCTACTGATATATTGAAGGTAGGGTCAGCCAAAAGCCGCAAACAGTTTCCGGAGGGGAAAGGTTTTTTTGACGTCTCGGCTATATAGAAAGTACTAATGGTAGCGAAGTGTGGGGTAAGTTTTGAAAAGCTCCTGCTGTGAACCATCGCAATTGCCTTAGCGTTTGAAATCCATTGACGAACATAGACCTCGTTGTCGGAAGGATGCACACGCTATGTGAATACAGAAAAGGTACCTACCTACTGTCGTTACGTGGATATGAAGCTTTTCTTTATTTTTTATGATCCTACCCTATGGTTGTCTGAGTAAATATATATTTTTGTTTTTCTAGAAACTTTCTGAAATCGGCTGGTTTTATAATTTTGCACTATATTATATATTTATATCTACATTATGTATTAGATGTATACACAAATAGATACTGCAAATAAGATCACAAGAATATAAATGAGGAAATTGTTTTAACAAACAAAATAAATTCAAACATTTTGATGAGAGTTATTAGAAAAATATTAAGAAATAATAATTCTAATGTATAATATAAAATTATAATATGCATATTAAATTATGTATATGTTCTATGTAATTATACATTTTCTGATTGACATAGTTTTAAATTGAATATAGAATGTCTCATATTGAAAAAATGACCATATAATTTACACATAATTTGTTCCCGTTTATTCCTATACCTACAAATATGCTTAATCAGTCTGTTATCAGTTATCACAACAATTAAAGAATGAATTGTAATTAAATAAATTTAAAGTTTTAAACATTTTTAGTTGTACCTAGCATAATTTATAATAAATGTGTTATGGACTAAAGTTAAATGAATCAAAACAATAAATATAATTTGATATAAATAAGTGGATAATTTAATGCATTTTAAGGGATTTTCTTCATTGCCATGTTTATTAATATGCCAGCATGTCACTCTTTATTACCCTTTTATCCACCAAAAACAAATAAATAACCATATTGTTACAATCTTTTATTTAATATACATATATATTATTATATATGCACATACACACTCATGCACGCATAATAATATATACACTCGGCACCATCTAATTGTATTCGTTTTCCGATCTTATAAAAAAAAACTCAAATAAAATATTAAAAGAAACCTTTTGGCGTAAAATTAAAATGTCTGTTTTTCAGTTAAACGTGGTTGGCTATTCCACTATTCTTGGATTGTCTTGATGAGGAACGAGAGATCGAGATGTACTAAAATAGTTATTAAATAATATATAAACACAAAACATTTAAAAAATGTAAACTCTAAACTGTAACTATCAAATTCAATAGGTATTCATATTGTTATATATTATAATTTATAATACGGGGAAACACGAAAAATACAATTTTGTATCAGAGTGTAATCAGTGTTTACTGTATTCTGTTACTGTATTATAGGTAGGTACCAACTAAAAGTAAATAATTCACACTAGAAAATAATGCGAACGAAATAGAAATGCTTTGGCGCAAGTGCTATGGCCTTTCTAACATAAAGGTTTTCGTACACTGATGCGATACTGCTGTAGCGGGTGATATAATAAATTGTACATGCTAACATATTTTTAAGGCCACTGTGAAAACAATAATGTCGCCATGGCCTACGGGCACCACGGAATTTACAACGCCGAAAAGTGTGTACCCATGTAATATATATTATTATCCATATTTTCCGATTATTTATGTCTTCCTAAAAAATATTGTAAATTAGAAAACTTTCGTTATATTTGCCCTTCAGAAAAATGCTGACACTAAAAATGTGTCACCCTAAGTTACTCTCCCTTTGAACTCCTTAATACAACACTGCTTTTCTCTGTTATACATAAAAACCCCATTATTACTTAGCGTGATACTCATGTATTTTCTTAATATATACCTATATATTATATATCTATATTTATATAATTACCTTTTTTTTACGTGTTATCGAGGACCGGAGAAGGAACCAATTTTGCCAATACTTCTCCTATTTATATAATTACCTAGAGAACAATTGTTGATGCGGTAATTATTAATTTGAATTTATAAAGATATACATACATTGTTGAATATAAGCAATGCATTAAAGTCACGATCGTCAGTCAGATGTATTGACTTTTAATAGGGTATTTTAGTTTACTTATTTATTTTGCTAATATTTATTTTAACAATTTAAATTTTCTAAAAATAGATGTGAAATTATTTGATGAAGGTATACGCCATCTCATAAAATGTATGTATACTTGCATTTTCCTAAGGCTATGTTTGCTTTTGAACAATTTTATGACGCAATTCAATTGCAGATTTTCTTTGCCTTCTCCAAAGAGGAGTATTCTCTGACAAACATAGGTTATCGCGGTAAATAAAGTTTTATTTAACCTAGCTAAAGTACCAAACGATGACGTGGTTTGATTTGTTGTTTTGGTTGATAAAAGACAGAGGGAGGATTACAGTACCTATATAATAGTTGTTTACAATATATAACTCAAATAGAATTGAATGATATCAATATTGAGTAGTAATCCACTCAGCCTCGGTATATGATGTCACAAACATGTTTTCAATTAAACATACAGAGAGCCAACACTAAACAGTCACCTAAGTCAAAACTAAACAAATAAGTAATAGGTTACTATATTTCAGTATATAACACTGAATATTAAAGTATAAACAAATTAATATATACCTTCCTACCTAGGCAGCTATTAGTACTACACTAGTAGGTTCAATTAGGTCACCAATATGTGTAAAAAAATGTCCTATGCTCTATGCTTATTTGTTTAGTTTTATCTACCTACAAATATATTTTATGTTTGTAAATTCATGTATTCCTATAGTACACTTATTGGCTCAAGAGCCCTTTAAGATAATATATATTGCACATTAACTGTACAAATAACTAATGTAGGTACTGCATGTCTGCATGTGTATAGCTGAATTATAATATGAGTTACTAATAGGCAATAGTTGATAATAATAATATTAATGTATGATTAATTGCAGATTACCTACCTATTGGATGGGTTTGGTCTTTTGGGGTTTTAGATTCTGAGCGGTGTATAATATAATGTTAATGTACCTATTGATTTAACAAAAAAATTGTGTTTTAGATTCTGAGCGGAGCGATGAATGTATTGATTTTATAATGATGTGTGTTTTTTATTTTTTTATTTTTTTTGTGTCTGTCATCACCTTTTAGGACAGTAAAGTTGCTTCAATTTTCTTCAGTAGTACTTTTTCTGATAGGAAAGTGAATCTAGTTGGTACTTTGGGGGTTAAAATTTCCCATTAGTTTTCAAAAGCGCCGTGAAAAACAAATGAAAAATTAAGTAAAAAACGGGAATTTTTACAGAAAACCAATTTTGGACAAAATCGATTTTGGTTTTTGGTACAACTCTAAAAGAAATGACCGTAGATACATACAATTTTGACTGAATGTTTATATAACTACACACCCTAGCATTTTCAAAATATTCTGATTTATTATGAGCGGACATTTTCAGTTTCTATTTTTTTTAGTTTTTTTTTTATAAATGTCAATAAAATTTTATTTGTTGGGTAAAAATCTTGAAAATTTAATAGTAGGCTTTTAATATATTGTTACAATAATATATGAAAAATATTAAAAATCCGTAGTCACAATTTTTTTTTATAAGCATTTAAAGTTCAAATTTTGACAAAATACGTAAAAATGACGAAAATGTGCAATTTATTTTGAGTTAAGAAATTCATAAAAATTTTTCTTTTTATATCTAAGGTTTGAAAATGTAATACAAGATTCCTCATAAGTTTGCCTAATTCTATCAATAAAAAAAAAGGGGGTCAAGTGGATGTCGCTCCGCTGTACAGTAGGCTACAAGTAGATCACTGTACTATAATGGATGGTATTAAATTTGAATTCAATGATATAATATCATTGTATAAGAAAAACGATTCTGAGCGGAGACGGTATGTCAGTCTAGGATATTTTAAATTATATTGATATTGTTATTTACGGTAGCTGCTAAGTTGAATTAATATTATTCATATTATTTAATTATTAACCTTAAATTATCAGTGATGCTATAAAAATATTATAATATATACTTTTACTCGTTAAAATTGATTTTAATATGTAATTCCGTCCAAATTTGAACTTAAAATGTCTATAAAAAATAACTGTGTTTAAATATTTTTTAGATTTTTTGAATACAGTATGTACTATTTATTAGAATCTTTATTTTAAATTTTCAATCCTTAGTTAAGAAAACTGAACATTTTATAATTGTTTAATTACAATGATTGATAATTGTCCAGATTTTGTCAAAATTCGAACTAAAGTTAGGTTAGGTTGCTAATGCTTACAAAAAAAATGTGTGCCTATGTATTTTTAATATTTTTCAATTGCTATTGTAATAATATATCAGGAGCCTTGTATTACATTTTCATTATTTTTGGCCCAACAAATAAAATGTAATTGATATTAATAGAAAAAAAAACTAAAAAATTTGAAAACTGAAATCGTCCGTAAAAAGCTGAAAAACAGTCAAAATATATTCAAAATTAGATGATGTATAGAAATAGCTTATATAAACATTCAGTGAAATTTTCATGCATCTACAGTTATTTGTTTTTGAATTGCAACAAAATAAGAAAATCGCTACATGAGAAATCGAGTGAATATCTAATCTTGTACAAATTTGAACTTAAAATGCTCATAAAAATTTATTATGACTTGCTTAAAGACATTTTCAGTTTTCAATTTTTATAGTTTTTTTTTTTATAATTGTCAATAAAATTTTATTTGGTGGGCCAAAAAGTCTGAAAATTTAATACAAGCTTTATAACATATTGTTACAATATCAGTTGAAAATTTTTAAAAATACATAGGCACGATTTTTTTTTATAAGCATTTAAAGTTCGAATTTTGACAAAATTAAAAATATTTTTTGTTCATATACCTAGACTGACATATCGCCTCCGCTCAGAATCGTTTTTCTTATACATTGATATATCATTGGATTCAAATTTAATACCATCCATTATACAGTGACCTACTTATAACCTAATGTACAGCAGAGCGACATACACTTACCCTCCCTTTTTTATTATTACATTTTAAAAATCTTCAAAATTTTTTATACAAGGTGCAATACGATTTAATTATAGCTGTTTAAAAATGGGTACCATTTTTTTTATAAGCATTTGGAGTTAACATTTTGAAAACATTCGTCAAAATCACGGTAATTTGCAAATTATTTTATTGTTACAAAGATTTATAAATTGTTCTGTCTTAATAACTGAGGATTGAAAATTTAATATAGGATTATTCATAAGAGTTTATACTGAAATAAAAATAAATGGCTATAAGCAATTTTTTTTTCATATTATATACACTTGAAGTTCAAATTTGGATCAAATAAGATACTTAAACAAAAAATGACGACCTTAGTTATTTTATTGTACCTCATTCAAAAATATAAGTCGTGGTAACTTGAGAAACGTTTAATGTAGGTATATTATAATTACACACAATGACATTTTCAAATGAAATTTTTTCGGTAAAAAGGTAACATAATACCGTAATACTTATAGTAAAATAAATTACTTTAATAGTAATATGAATATTTACAAAATATACTATTTTTATTTTATTTGTCATATGGTATAAAATATACTTATTAATATAGACTTTGGTGTCTTTGGTGAGAATTTTTTTTGTATGAAATGATTTATCATTGAATTTAAAATTAATAAATTATTCATTAGGTTGACTTCCTCAATGGTAAATTATACTCGACGCCTATACTGTACATCAGATTGGTTACCTACTTCCCTCTTTTTTTGCTTTTTTAATTATTATTTGTGTTTATAAACATAGGTAGGTATATGTGTAGACTTTAACAAACACACAATTGAGTATTCATTTTACAGTGGTTAGCGAGTCGGCTAACCTAACCTAACCTATTATATTATATTATTATAAACATACAATTTTTTTTACAAGCGTTTAAAGTAAACATTTTTACAAAATTGTATATGTAAATAAAATATAAGAATTTTTCTTAAAATGATTAGTTATTTCGTTGTAATTAAAAACATTTTTGTCGTTGAGAATCAGATCCACTAATAGGTATAGGTACTATTTTATCATAATTTTGCATAGGTACGAAAATTATATTTTCAAAATATTTATCCCTACTAATTTTAAATTATTTCTTATTTATACCATACACATATATTATATATCTATTCAACTTTACTATAGCACTAACTTATAGGTTTGTATTTTTTTTGGCCAAAAATTAGTTTAACCGGTTAATAATTCGTAACTATCCTTAGAAATAGAGACTGATCTATGATGTACCCGTTTCTTTAGCTCAGAATTTTTTCCGTATAAATTAATTTATTATTATTGAATTGAACACATTATAGTGATCTACTCAATAGTAGTCCCTACTCTTTTTGATCAGCGAGTTCCTCGATTATTTAAATAATTGATTAATAGTTATAATGTATTTTGTGATAAAACGAATTTCAACAAAAATTGAAATCTATGTTTAATATACGAATTTGTATAAACTCTGAAAACATAAATCGTAATAAAATATACATTTTTACTTAAGATTTAAAATGTTGGTTGTAATAAAAAAATTGTTTATATAATTTTCTTTGAGCTCTACATTGGTAGAAGTTCTATTTTAGCTATGGAAATGCCATAATAATGCTCTCGTGATATCATTATAATACGTATAATATGCGCGAGAGGAGTGGTTGTGTCAGATACGTTTCCACTAGCGACGTTCAAAAAGACCGGAAATCCCTTTTACTATTCTTCCACAATTCTTGAAAAGTATTAATGCAATTACGTTCCGGAGGTGTAGGAAAAGTATTGTAATTTATTTTACCTCATAGTTACTAAAATGTAGAGGTAACCAACGAGATAATAAACTAAATACTTTTGTTCTATTATTTAGACAAGTTTGTGGAAAATATTCAAAATGATGGAATATATATTATTTATTCAACTAAATTATATTAATATCAAAATTTTTTTTTTAAAAAGCAAAAGTAATTAAAGAGATTATATATTTTACCATTTTTAATTTAAATAGGTATAGTTGATGAATGAAGTATATAGCCAAGAAAAAATAGGTTATTGCTTGAATTATTTCAGTAAAATGCCACTCAAATGAATTAATTTATACCTACTATAAAAAATCTTTCTTTTTTTGTTGCATACATATTTATTGTAGTTTTCGATTTTATTCATACAACATTTGTATTATTGATCATATCTAAATAAAACTTGAATAAATTAATCAAAACACTATTACTTAATATCTTCTTTATACCCCATGGAACGGAAACAAATGAATTAGGACAACGTACCTACCCTCGTGAATTGTCTTTGTCTCCCTCTCCGTCTTATAAACGTAAAATATATCAAATTTGAAAAAAAAATTTGTGTTGTTACGTCTTGTAAGCTTTGATATTAGAGGACTTTGACCTTTTACCAAACTCAAAGGTAAGAACATTATCTGTGTTGTTTCGATAGTTTCTTATAATATTTAATTTTTTTAGCGAATTATTAGAATTTAAAATATTAAAATTTAAAATATAAAAATATCTAAATATGCTTAAATCTTCAAATGAAAAAATGAAAAATATCAATTTTAATGTGTGTCTGCAAAGTGTAAAAAATATGCAGTTTTAACCTGTAGTTAATTTATTATATTAACTAGTGAACATAATATTTCGATAGATACATAATACCTACAATTAATAGGAATAATATTTTACCATCATAAATTTTGTTTGAAAAAGGCATCCGGTGATTTTCGGAACCCATAACTCTAATGTACCAAAACTATCATTGTCTGCGCTCGATGTGCTGCAGTATACAGTAGGTACATAGTTGTATATATTATATGTATAGTTATCTGTATATGCTTTCACCCACTATAAAATGGTTGTGAATCAAACCCGACGAGAAGAGCAATAAGTTAGAGCTAAGAAGAAGTGTTTGCGGCGGTGAACGCGCCGAGATATAGAGAGTCAGAGAAATTTCGGTACCGGAAATTTACGATCGAGAGGATATCATCTTCCGGTATACATTTCCGTCCCACCTAACCCCAGACACCGGGGCTGCAGCCGCACATGGTTATACCTATACGCGTGTCTGGCGCACGTTTCTCACACCAACAAATCACCACCACCACCTTATTACGCCACCCTACGTTGCACCGCTCTCACTACAATAATATCGTCGGCGTGGAGGTGTGTAAAGCTGCTCACAGCTTTTGTTATCTTTTCAGCTCAATTAACCTATGCCACTCTTCCTTACCATACCCCTCAAGAAATCATGTGTCTATATATTATATAGGTAACCCACCTCAGCGGGCTGAGCGAGAAAAGGGCCACAGATTCATTTGTCAAACGGGTAAGCCAAATCGATGCCCGTGGTGTCAACGAGCGAGCGAGAGATAAACATGATTTGGCAAGACGCCATGCCGCCGGTTCCCTTGTGATGGAATTTATAATTTGATAATAACCCGTGACAAGGATAAACGACAAAGGTTTACCAACGGTTAAATAATTGATTACACGAGAAGACTGCTACTATATACGTTATAGCTACTGTATTCCACCTTCTTGTGTTGACAATATCAATCTATATAATATATTATTAATTTATTTGATCGTATTTCACTGAAACTCGAAACATCGTTCTAGCTTATAATATAAATTATGTACCTGTACAAGGATGTTGAACATTGTTTGCAAAAATCTCATACAAAAAATACAGTAATAATAGTAGTAATATTTACCTAAATGGTTAGTTAATAGTTATACAATGTGCATTGAGCCGACAATAGTTATATTATAGTACGTTACCTGGAATTTTTTAAAATTGAAATATAATTTGTGGTGGGAGGGGGTTAACATACTTTCCGTTGTAGTCATCAGTCTTCATAATATTTATTATGAAACATGAATTATAATAACTATTATCTACATGATAACATATCTTTACATATCTGAAACACTTGGTAAATATATTTTTTGTATAAATACGAACGAGGGTTGTGGAGTGTTACAACACTATATGACTACGTCATCGAGTATAATAAATAGGTTCTATGCAGTTTGCCTACTATTAAACCGTATTGTAATGATTATAGTAGTAGAAAATATGTTGTATGGTAATATCATAAAGTAATAGTATTAAAAAATAATGATTAATGGTACCTATTGGTTGGCTAATGCAAAAAAGTCAATGCAAACATACATAATTTTTATAAATTATAAAGGACGTACAGTAGGTATACTATTGTATACTATATAGGTATATTATAATTTGGAGTCGCATAATATATTAATATATATGTAAATATAAATTTCTCAGGTATTATCATTTTAATCATATAATTTTTTAGCGTTGGGTTTACTGTATTTATTTTAATATTTAAAGCATCATTCACAATGAACAAATTTTAAGAGAAAAGAGGATTTATATTTTACTTGACGCCATATAATACTCTTCGAGCTTTAAATCATTTAACCACAACGAGCGAACAAATTAAATTATTCGTCATTAGACACGGTTTTCGTCCTAAATATATACAATTTTCTCACGTCCACTTGCCACAGGCAATGACGGAGTTCCTTAATACAAGCCTAAGATATATATTATATAAATCATTTATAAAATTCGGGACATTATTATTATATTATATTATATTATTATAGCACGATGTATACAACGCATACAACGCACACCTGTGTGATCCGACAGAGTTCAGTAACATTAACTGGTGTAGTCACGTGATGACACACACGCACACACTAGTATGCACGCAAATACTATCCATTCAACACCGTGACAAATTGTGTCTCTAATTTTGGGTTCCGCGTACATCCCGCGAACGGCCGGCGGCCATCTAAAAATACGCGTATTGCCGTGACCGGCCGACATTGTTGGTGTGCCAACTGGGCCCGGCGGACACGTGCACGTCTCGTATTCCCGTCAGATACTCATATATCGTAGTATCGTACCGCTAACGCTGCAAATGGTTATGCGTGTCTGTTGATGTCCCTTGCGGTACCTACATTGTGGGTACCATTTTTTTTTAACCACCCTTGCCGGTTACCTGTACCAAGCACCGGGCGCTCTCGATTATTGATTTACTGCCGAACACGAGACCATTGGAGATCAATCACGTGGAGGACGAAGACCACTGAAATAGATAACAATATACTGAGGCGCGGATTCGGACGTAAAACCGAGCCGTCGTGTTTAATGTTACCCCAACCACCGAAGGGAAAAGTATCGGACGTCCGTAAGATAAACACAAAAAAATTAAACATTTATATCATGATTAAAAAAGAAAAAAAGAAGGAAAAAATAATACACATATTTTATAACGGTATACCTAAGTATATAAATGTAATTTATATTTTTAATGAATTTATAATAATAAATATATGATTTCATAAAACATATAGAAAAAATATATTCACAAGTATAAATTTCAAATGTTAGCCCAAGCTAAAGCCCAAATATGTACCCCACTCCTACCACAAAGATTTTAGACCTATCGATTTTCACGCATCTAACGGCTGTTTTTGCCATTTCTACATTTGGTAGTAGCTGGTAACTTGTATGCCTTTTTCTAAATCAATAATAGTTCATCGAATTTGTCAACACATTTTATTTTTACTTACGATACGTGGTTTATTTTACGTGGGAAAAATATTATAGTTATCCTGATGAAAAATGTGCGTGACGATCGTGGCTCTCTTTTTATTGATCATATTGTAGGTAAAACGCGTGTACTACAGTCATTCATATTACACATTAGAGGATTATGTTCATGGTCATAGTCTTAACTACCTTGCCAATAAAATAAGAATATACAGAATGCTTGATTACATTCTCACCCCCATTGTTTCATTTAATAGTGAATTTATTCAAATTTTAAAATCCTCTGAATTTTTTATGCAATTTAAGAAATGTATTCCTTGGTGTTACTAACTTCTTTTTTTTAATGTGAACCAAAAGGTTATTTTATTACTATTTAAGGACGAGTGTCCTGTGGCGAAACAAACTTTTTTCAAATGAGAACCACCCATTTTTATTGGAAATTGTAAAAGAGATATTTTTGATGCACATAATAATTCGAAACTTGAACTAATAGTTTCTGAGTTATTATATTTTAAGTACAAAGGATAATAGTTTTTGATGATAAGTTTAGAAGATATGAGAGCTATGATGGTTTTAAAATGATGTTAATTAATCTTAATAATTTATTATAATTTTATAATATTTGTAAAAATGGTCTGAGTGTAATAAGAACTAAAATAATTACCGACATATGTTTTATATTATGCATGATCATTATATTAAGGATTAGGTATTAATCTATTATCCTCAGACCTTAGTATTTTTAGGTACAACTCAATAGTTCAGAAACCACTAGTTTGAATTTTGATTTAGATGTATTGAAATTTCCAAAAAATCATAAAATTAAAAATGTACAGAAAAATGGGCAGTTCTCATTAAAAAAAAGTTCAAGTATCACCACAAGAGACAAGTATCATCATTAGAGACTTCTTAAATATTAAAAATGTTAACTAATAAGGTCTATAACGTCTATATTACAGCTATAGTAGTATTGTACTCTATATACAGTATGCAGTTAAAAAGTTACAATAGAAATAAATATACAGTTACAATTAAAAATCGATAATCTAGTAACTACACAATATGTGGTGCAGATGTTTAAGTTCAGTTTTTAATGTTTAAGTAATATATGCCATAAATTAATTTTATAGTGGTAAAAGGGAGGCTGCACTAAACTATTCTCACTACATTCGGAACTAGGGTAAGGTTAGCTTACTTAACAACTATAACTAACGCACTGCAGTTTAGGCAATCCCTATTAGGAAATTTCTTGGGGGTTTTAACAATTATGTTTTAATGTATTATTATACTTTAACGATAATTCTTTTGTAATCACTATTCAGTAGTTACGATAACATATTTTATTTTTTAGTCATTACGTGAAACAAATATTACTTTATATAGAAAATAAAATAAATATTAGTTTTGTTTTTTAGTAGTGATGAAAAACTAAGCGAATGTAATGATTGAAATTTAATATAAATTAGAGACAATACATAATTTGCCAATCTTATGAGTAGTGGATGGCTTTCCAAGTATTTAATTTTGATTATCCAGTATCCTTTGCATAGTTATAATATAACTATTTACTAAGTACTTTAAATATTAGATATAACTAAGTAAATAACTATATAATTTTAATACAATATGTACCTATACAATTAATATTTTATTGTTATATGAAACAAGGAAACACAGAAATACAAATGCCTTTACTTGCATTTAAATTTTCCATTACTTTATAGTATATATGGTGTTTATTTAGATAATTAATTCATCCAAACGGTTTACAAAACTAGTAAATATAAAATAACTATTCATTAGCTAAATATCATAGTAATATACCTTACTAATTGTTTAGTAAACTGATGTAAAAGTAAAAACTTAAAATTATAATAAAATTTATAGGTACCTACTTTTAAAAATAGAAAAATGTATTTATACCTACTTATAGGGTAGGTGTCATTATGGTAGGTAGGTACCATTATGGCTATGTGTTTTTATCTTTTCAAACATGGTTTAGGTTTTCGAGTTTACCGAAGAATTCTTGTTTATAATTTATAAGTTATAAGTTATGAAATATAGATGTTACCGGCAATGTTGAAATAAGTGAACATTGTCCGGGAATTGTACAGTGCCCAATTAGATTTGAACACTATTGGTTAAATATTGAATATATTAAAAATCAAATAAAACATCTTACTGAGTACTTAAATAATCAAAAGTAATATTTTAATCATAAATTTACAGTCTTCGATTCATATACATAACTTAATTTTTAATTTTTGAATTGCAACTGCTGTATTGCTCTGAACTTGTTTCTTGAGACCCCAAATATTATGAATAATATATTGCTGGTCAAAATTTACCTATCAATATTGATATACTTTTTTTTACATGTTTCACTGATTAAGTACAAAAATTTCTAAAAACTGTTAGTTTTGTTTAAAACTTAAAAAACGATGACATCTTTAATTAATTTGTACATGTATATACATAGATATCCATATATCGGTATTTATATTAACGTTACCGATGTAAACGAAGATAGGTTTACAATGTTAACATTATAATATTAATAAAATGTCCGAACACTATATATTATGTTTTCTGTATCTGACGAGTTACGTCGGACCCACGCACAACATGACAAATTACTGTTTTATGTTTTATCTTAAAAAAAAAACTAATTTTAATACAATTCATCTTGTTTTTATTTAAAACTTAAAATAATATTATTTAAGTTAAAAATGTATCAATACCAATAAAACTTCTTTCCTCACGGTTTATTAAGAGAATGATGGATGTCAACGCACTAGCAACATAGCAAATTTGCGTTCAGTTGTAGAACCAACCTTGTGTTGTTTTGATTTATAGTTTATATTAGAGTGATATAATATAATATTATCATAAGATATTATTATAATAAGTATGTATATTAGGGTGGCCCTTAAAAATAAATATTTAAATTTTCTTTGTGGCACCCACCTGTTTTTTGTAAATGCCCAATTTAATATTAACTGCAAAGTTTGAAATCAATTGATCAATTTTTAGCCGTGCCCCCGGGAACTTGAAGTTCAGTAGTTTTGTAATTTCTTACAAAAATCACTGACATTAGGTTATATTTTTTTTTTTTCAACCAAAGAACATAAAATATTAATTGATATAAGTAGTGAAGTTTACCCTACATTTTATGACGATTTCAAAAATGTCACTTTTTCATTATTACATCATTTATTACTGGCACAGTTACAATTTTAAGCAAAAAATAAGTAAAAACTAAACATATCTGGCTAAACCATTTTTTATTGTTTTATATTTATGTAAGCCAAACGATTCATTAAAATTACAAATGTAGAACATTTTTAAAACTAAGTTGTCTATTATAATGTTTAAAAATAATTACTTATATGCTTTGTCACAATTTTTTTTTAATGTTTCCTTTTTGCAGTCAGGAAATATTTTTCTGTAATCACTTACAACTTGTAACACAAACTGTTTTTGTTCCTCATTGGTGGTGAGTATTGAACTGTAGTCTTCAATCAATTTTATTCCCCTCTCGGCCGTATCATTGACAGTTTTCAGTTTAGAAACCATTTGCAATGCATTTTGAAAAGATAAGCTTTCACTCCAATCTGCTGGGTCATTTAAAAGAAATTCTGTATCCAAGTTAAATATTTTGAAAAAATCTAAAGTTTCACTTGAGATGAAAAACTCTATTTCATTTTTCACAAATTCTGAAATTTCTGATTCTTTTAAATTTAATCGTTTGATATTCTCGTTTGAATCTGTTTTATAATTTAGTTTAACGATCATTTTTCTTTTTGATTCAATAGAAATACTTTTATCGAAAAATGCCAATGCAGCTGCTTCGGGTGTTAGATACCACAAATGATTTCGAAATTTATTCATTGCTACTCTAGATATATTATTATCAATTGAACTATAGTTGTACAATTTTTGTATAAAAAGTAAATCTTGATATGGTGCGGCTGCAGCAGTAGGTGCTTTAAACCATGCTTCGATATAAATTGTAACTACAAATATACAAATATCACGAAGTCCGTTTTTTTCAAAACTACTTAATTCAAATTCATTACGAAACATGTATATTTTAAGAAATAGCTTTTGCCATCCATCTTGCATGGTGAGTTGCACCGGGAGTATGGAAAAAAGTCGTATTATTTAGTTTAGCGCCAAGAAAAATCATTGTTAACTCGAGTAACTCCTTGTAATCGTTTCGAGGTTGTACAATTTTCAAATGTTCTTTTACAAACTCTAAGACTCTTGTTGAATGTGGATTAATAATTTCTTTAATTTGTTTGTCCGAAATACCTGGAGAAAAATTGTCCTTGTTTATTTTATTCCACGAGAGCTGGAATCTATTGAAAATAGATACTTCTTTAGCAGATGGTTTATTTAATTTTTCTTCAAAAACGCTTCGTAAAATTATTTCATAAATATGATGTCTGCATGGCAAATAAAATAATTTTTTTCCTAAAAGCCTTTCTAATAATACACAATTACCACCCAATCGACCACTATTAACTGCAGTTGTATCAAACGACAGAGCTTTAACTGAATTTTGTATATTCCATTCAATTAAAGTTTTGTAAATAACTTCTGCCTGTTTATTTGCCGTTGCTTTTTGTAAAACTGGAATACTTAAAATTTTTTTTGTCCCTAAGTAATTTTAAGGTATTCTGAATCATTTGACTGGTACAAATAAAAAGAACGGTTATGCCAGATTTTTTGAGCTTTTACTTATTTTTTTCATTAAATTATAACTATGCCGGTAATAAATTATGTAATAATGTCAAGTGACATTTTTGAAATCATCATAAAGTTTGGTACCTAGAATAGTAAATGATAAATGTTTTTTGGTTGAAAAAAAAATCATAACCCAATGTTTAGAAAATGTTGTAAAAAATTACAAAACTACTCAACTTCAAGTGCCCGGGGGCACGGCTTAAAATTAAATGATCGATTTCAAATTTTGCAGGTATTATTTTTTTGGGCATTAACAAAAAATGGGTTGGTGCCGTAAACTGTACAATTAAAAAAAAAATTTACAAGAGTAAGCTAAGGGCCACCCTAATGTATATATACAAAATTTATGTTAGAATTATTATTTGTGTTTTTAGTTGTTACGTTTTATATGATACAATAATTTGTATGTAAGTTATGATTATATAAAATGATACCTACAGATTTAAAATAATTATAATATCATGTTTAAATTGAAATATCATAAAAAATCATCGTATAAACACTGATATCTAATGTTCTCTAATTTAAGTTCGATAATAATAATAAATTTACAATGTTGGACGTGGGTCAGAGAGAAAGAGAGAGAGAGAGAAAACAAGTAGTGCTATTATTAAGGTTATTAATTTATTAACTTAAATTATAACTATAAATTAAAATGTTTTTAATACATTACTCGAAAAATGTATTTAATTTAAGAAACTTCGAATATTTTATTTTTCAGTGATACAATATTATTAATATTTTTACCAATATTGTATTTATCGACATTTGATATGCATTTATTATCATTAGTTATTTTCTTTTCTCCAATGGCAATGTCTTGCCACGGTCAATTATAAGTTCTAAAATTGTATTTGTACTTGAATAAGTAAATGATAGCATCAAGTAGAAACACATGCTAAAAGTGTAAGGATTGTTCATTAAGTTTTATTAATCTGAGTGTAGATTTTTGTCATTTACGGGCAGAATAGATTTTTTCAAGACAGTATATAATGGCTAAAACTATATATTATTTAACTCAAAGAGCACTGAAAAGTGTTCTTTTTCTTTTCAACAGTTGTGAGTTGAAATGAATAATAAATTGCATTTTAGAGTGAAAAAATGAGCAAGTAAAAAATGTGAAGTTAGCTATTTTTTACATTTAAGCTCAGTAGGTATCAACACATTTTTAGTATAATAAGAATTAAGAAATGTTTATTATTAATGTTGAATAATAACTTAATTTAGGTACCTAATATAATTGGTATGTATTTAACTTTATTTTAAGTTACAAAATATAATTTCTGTATGGTTAGATTAACCTACTTAAATGTACTACTGTTTATTTTCTCTAAAATGTACGTTGACGCTTACTGCAGTAATTACATGTAGACGAAATATTTCAAATAGTTTCAAGTAATTTCAATAATCTTATTACTTTTGTAAAATATAATTAAATTCATAGTGAAATAGATATGATTGTTATAAATGGTGCATAATTTTGGATTATTTCTTTTTGTTATTTAGAATCAAATGTAGACATTTTTCAATAAATTGTATTAGGTAGGTATTCAATATTACTATTCTGAGTGGAAACGGTGTGTCGCCTCTCTTTCTAAAGATATTTTATGATGTATTTATATTACTATTAGTCATACGACTAATTAATACGGTATGTTAAATCAACTTTAAAAAAAAAAATAAATATATTAGGTATATACTAATTATTATAATATTAAATCATATATATAAATATATATTATATTATTGATGTTAGGTAACTTATAAGTCAATACTGACTACCAGTAACCTTAGGTCATTCTTAAACCGTGGTTATAGGTTACGTTAAATTTCTCTAAAGATTTTGAAAAATTCATTATTTATTGTTAATAATAATATACGCAGTGGTGAACAATTTCAAGTACCTAGGTACCTATGAATAATATTTTTTGAATCACAACAATATAATTATCAAAAATCGTTTTAATACATTTGAATGTTAATCTCTTATATAAAACATAATTGTGACTAAGTATTTTCTATATTTTTTAATCACTATTATTAAAATTACATTAAGTTCAATTTTCAAATATTTATATCTAGAAAAATTATTGTATCCATAGATCGAAACAAACTAAAAAAAGTTGAAAATTTAAAATGTCTATGAATCAATGATTAATATTAAAATAATGTTAAAATATTTTGAAATATACATATATTTTATATCTAAAAAAATGTATACAAATATTTGGTTAAAATTTAAAATTTTCATAGTTAGACTAATGTTGCTTACTATATATTTCTGGTTTTAGTTTTTATTTGAGCTTTACCAGAATATAAAAAAAAATTCTAATTTTGAGCCTCCGAAGCATCAGCAATTTGCTACCAGGATCCACTCTCAAATCTCAATGTAGAAGATTAAGCATTTTACAATAAAAAAATTTATAAATTTAAAACTCATATTTACATTCATTGCTCTGCTCTTAATATCTTAAAGATAATAACGCGATAAACAATAATATTGTTTGAAGTGACTTACTTTTATTGAATAATAATATAATATAATAATATTATGTCACAAGATTTATATGATTGACCATTGGTTTACGATGAAACTAAATCTAGTTGAATAAAACAAATTATTTGTATGGGTAGGTAGGTAGATGTTCTAATATAATATTGAGCCCCTTATTCGGGGAATAAAAACTCAAAATTTATATACCTAATCTTTATTATAAGTGGTGTAGTTCAAGATGAAAATAACTTTTTTCAGCACGTTATTAATTTTACAGTTCACACACATACTGCATTGCAATATTGACTAACCACAATTTCATTACATTAATTATGTTTAAAGTGTTTTGGTTTAACCTCGTGTTCATTATGTCTGAGTACACGGTAAAAAAGATATTCATTTAAAACTATGAACATTTTCATTAAATTGTCGATCCAATATTTATCCATGTGAATTGATGGCTGGTTATTTACCGGTTTTGGGTATATATTCGCAACTGTTTGGGTTGAAAATGGGCGTGTACGAATAAGTGGAGGGAATAAAAGAAATAGAGAAAGAAAGAAAAAAGAAAAAAATAAGGTAGGTATATGAGAGGAAAATTGTGAAAGAGTTTTCTTTTTGCCTTATAATATAATATATATATATATATATATAGGTATAGTGCGTAAAGCTCTTAAGACGATAAAGTCTGGCGATAATTTATCGGTATACTGCTGTAATTTCCATTAACGTAATAAACGGTTGAACTGGGATTTATGGTCGCTGCTATAGACGCGCGTTAGAGACGAACATTAAAATTGACAATGTCCCAGACCTTAGAGTTTACCCTATAGTTGCCGTGTATACAGTGTACTAATACGGCTATACAGCAGCCCACCAAGTGTATGTATCAACACTATTGTGGATGTAGTGTTTTCATTTTCAAAACGCCACGATTCTCGATTGTTATATATTATATTAATAGTACCTTTATATTTTAAAATGAAAAAAAAGCGGGTAAGTGGATGTCGCTCTTCTGTACAGTAGATTATAATTTGGTCACTGTTTAATGGATGGTATTAAATTTGAATTCAATGATAATATAGCCTAACCTATGATTGTATACGAAAAACGGTTCTGAGCTGAGACGGTTTGTCAGTGTGGATATTTTATATTATATTTATAGATATTGTTATTATTTATTATTAATACGGTAGCCCATAAGTTGAATTAATGTTATAAAATTACATCAAAATAACTAAAATCGTTATTCTTTGTTATTTAATATGTAATTTCGTAGAAATTTGATCAAACTATAAAAAAAAACCTTGTGTTTATATTTTGGAGATGTTTTGGTTACAGAATAACCTACTTCCGTGGAATCTTGTTTTAAATCTTCAATCCTTAGCTATAAAAGTTGAACATTTTATACATTTTTAACTACAAAATAATTTTTAAATTTTAAATTTGAGAAATGTTGTCAAAAATTTAACTTTAAATGCTTATATAAAATAATTGTGCTTATGTATTTTTAATATTTTTCAACTACTATTGTTGCAATATATCAAAAACCTTGTATTCAATTTTCAAGCTTTTCGACCCAACAAATGCAATTTTATTGACATTCATAGAGTTACACTAAAAACCAAAATCGATTTTGTTGAATACCGATTTTGGTTAAGGTCTCGGTTTGCCTTAATTTTTATTTTATTTCTACTTGCGTTTTGAAAAATATTGGGAATTTTAAATTTTGAATTCCCAAATGCACCAACTAAATTCACTTTCCCATCAAACAAAATATACTAAAGTTGAAAATCAAAGCATTATTTCGACTACTAATCGTTTACACAGACATAAATGAAAAAAAATAAAAAAAAACCACACATCATTGTAAAACTTATACATTCATCGCTCCACTCAGAATCTAAAATAATAATAAACAGTCATTATCATTTGTTATAAATATACAAGATTACCTCAAGGATTTCAAACAGCAAAAAAATAGAAAACTTATATGAAAAACATTTGTAGACCGATACTTACAAGTTACAATCAAACTATACGCCAAGAATATCACGTAATTAAGCTGTATTAACACACTGCAAAAATTGAACGCAAAACTAGGCCTAAACCAGAATCAAACAATACATAAGAAAAAAAAGTAATTTTGTACGAAAAAAGTTAAATTGTTTTACTGTTAAAACTAAAAATAGGCAAACTACCTATATTTCATAGGTTGTAAAAAAATGTACATAATAATATAACGATTGCCATTTGTAGCCGAAGTCAATAAAGAACAGACAAAAATAAAATAAATAGTGCCTTGTACTTATTTACATTATATTATTTATACTTATAATTCTTCTTTGAACTTCAGAACAAAATTTGTTCACAAAAGAATAAATCGCTCAGTCACCCATGGTATCTAGAAGTACTATAAAGCAAAATAATAATAATAGATAATAATATATGATGATCGTTGATCGTTTATTGTTTTGTCTTTTGTACATTATTATATTATTATATTAATAATTATACCGTTGCATTCAATTGCAGTCGTATATATATGATATTATCGTTCATAAATTAATATTAGCGTAATATTTATTATTAAGCTGGTTGCCATTCAAAAACGAAAGTAATTAAAATTATTATTATATGGAATTACTAATATGATAAACTAAAAAAAAATCTTATCTTATGACTATTTAGATAAGACTGGGTTTTGGGTTGACAGTTATTATATTATTAATTTTAAAGGTAAATTTTTCTAGAATACGAATACTATTATTTGTCTATTTTTTTTAAACTAACCTCATTTGAATATTATAAATTATAATATATAAAGTATTCACCTATTGAGATATAAAATCACACTACTACTTTTTTCTAGCATATGAGTCTCCTTATAAAAATCTGCTATTCGACCTAATCGAACCTAATCAATGAACTCATAGAAATTTATCATAAGGTAAATAATGAGTAATTAATTAGGTACTAATAACATAGTATAACATCATACTCTGGAAACCTACCCTAACCTAGCCTTTTTTTAAGGCGAATTTTTATTAAATTATGTTTATTTATTATTTATACCCAATATAAGTTTGAGGTGTTGACACGCCACACATAATTTGAAACACAGCACTTACCTAATAACCTATACCTAATAGCTATAGCCTATAATATCATATTTTCAAGTAAAATACGTCATCTAAAAATTTATGAAAATCTGAAAATCTGAAAACTTATTACACTTAGAACTGAGTGCAAAAATAAAATTGTTAGTTGAACTTCTTGTTACGGTTTTTAGGAGTGGTGTTGGTGTTACAATCTATTGGTTTTACAGGCGTGCTCACAGGAGCAGCGAATGCTGCTTTCGCTGTACTTGACAATTAATTTTGGATTTAGTGGGCTTGTTTGAACTTCCCGCCGCTTCCAGCGCAACTTTCGGCAACCGGTCCGCGAGACAGCGCGTCGCGCGGCCCGCGGACACCGGGCTTCGGCCAAGTCGCCGCCGGCGACTAAAACTTGTCTTTTTCGTACGCTCGACTTGAGCGGACCGTGCGTGTATCGCGTCCGGCCGTTATTCGGTGCCGTTTTGCGACAATCTCGTGGGTGCGACTTATCCGCACTTGGTCGTAATTATATTGTTCCGCGATTTGTGTTATTTCGCTATCGCGCCGTTCGACGCCGTTGTCGTCGTGCTCGACGTCGTACCGATTTTCGTCGACCGGTTGTCCGTTGCGCGACCGTTACTTGCCGTCGCGTGGGTGCCGCCGATATTCGCGCACATATTATTATTTATTTATTCGTGCCGGTACATCACAGTCGTCTGATTCCGAAGGGCTATAATTCGTACCCGGTACATCATTCCCCGGCATTATTATTGTTGTGTGTGTATCCGTCGTGCAACGCTATTTCAGTGCCGTGATTACGTAAGTTGCACATCACGTAATCGGTCATTCGCCGCCGCCAACAGCCACCGCTCCCCGTTCACCTGCGTGTCACCGCACCATCGCGACAGCTGTTCCAGTCGCCGCCGCCGATACACCACTCCACCGCGGCGCATGTGCCGACCGGTAATCAAATCATCATTATTATTATAAATTGTCGTTATTGCCCTATCATTACTTGATATTTATTGATTATTATTATTTTGAGTTGCGCCCGGGAAAAGACGTTTTCCTGGCCAACATATGCACATTTTTCGTGCCTTATAATATATTATTGTCATTTATATACGACGTGCTATTATTTATATTTATTGGTCACCTATCCCGTCCAAAGTCGAACACCACTTTCCTTTATTCTAGTGGCTGCCCAGCCAAATGCTGAGTGAATAGCTGGCAGTCCAAACATTTGGTAGCAGAGCGTGGTTATTTTATTATTTAATTGTGGTGTTCACGTTTGGATTGGGTTCGTGACAGTTTAGATAGGACCATTGCCCCGTTTTTATTGTAGTTGAGCGCTGCTAGATTGAGTGATTGTCCCGGGGTTACGTGCGCGCACCTTTTTCCTGCATCTTTCCGAACTCGTAACCAGTCGCCATGGCTGCTGACGAGGAATTGGAGCGGGATAAGCGCGCGAAGGATCGGGCATTGGCTAAACGGGATTCGTACGTCGCTCGCATTAAGGCTATCCACGCGGCCGCTTTATCGGCCAGCGATGATGCGACCAAGGCGCCGCGGTTACTCGCGGCATCCGCCAAGCTGGATAATCTAGTGACTGGGTTCGAGATTGAGGACAATGCTGTGTTCGAAGCTTATTGTGCTCTCGATATGTTGGGCGAGTATACGACGGACCTTCTTGTTGAAGTAAACGAGTGGGTTTATGATATCCAGACTATTGCTTCACGCTATCGTGTTCAACCCGTCGCCGGGGGAGACCCTCACGTGGCACAACCCCGCGTTTTCCGTAGACTACCTGAAATTCCATTACCGCAATTCGATGGCGATATTCACAAGTGGCCCGCATTCCGTGATCAGTTCCTCGCGGTAGTGTCTCAATTTCCGGACATACCCGACATCGAGCGGTTTTATCATTTGCGTAGCTGTATTCAGGGAAGTGCCGCCGACGTCATCCGTGGTATATTGGTTTCGGGAGCCACCTTCGCCGTAGCCTGGGCCGCATTGGTATCGCGTTACGACAAGCCGCGTTTAGTCGCGGGATCTTTTGTCGACCAATTACTGCAAGTGCCCGTGGCGTCCGTGGACAGTTTGCCGGACTTGAATAAATTTATGTCGGTGTTCGGTGAAGGTATTTCAGTCCTCACCGCATTACAGGTCCCAGACTTAGGCGATTTCATTTTATTTTCACTGGCGTCACGGTGCCTTTCGTCGTCGTGTCGCACGTTGTTTGAGTCGGAAACGACAAGTGACTTTCCCACGGTGGATGATTTGTTCACATTTATCAAAAACCGTATCGCTATACTCGAGCGCGTACAGGGCGCCGCCGGTAAACAGGCCGTGCTCGCGTCCCGTCCTAAGGACCGACCGTCTGCGCCGTCGAAGTGGTCACGTAAAGTGGATCGACCATCGCCGACATCATTAGTCTCAGCTGTGCCAGTACCGCCGCAACCACCGCGCACATTGTCGTGTCAATACAATAATTCACACGCGCTCGATGTGTGCCGTAAATTTAGTTCACTACCCGCGGATGAACGCACGAAATGGGCGCGTGCTCAACGTATCTGTTTCTCGTGTCTCAGCCCCGATCACTGGTCACCTAATTGTAAGGCGCCCGCCAAATGTGCAATTTGTTCACGCCGTCATCATAGTTTGTTGCATCCGACGGCTACGGACGTTGCGCCGTCATCGGAGGCGGAGTCAGCTGCCATCCCCACATCGCTATTATCCGGGCTCGGGTCGCCGTCCGTCGTGCTTGGCACGGCGTTGGTACATATCCGCGATCGTTCTGGGAGTTTCCAAGTGGCCCGCGCGTTGATCGATTCGGCGTCACAAATAAACGCGATCTCACTGCCATGCGCGAAGCGGTTAGGTCTCCGTTGGTCAACTTGGTCGGCACCCATTTCGGGTTTAGCCGGCGTGCCGGTAGTCACGGTACAAGGACGAGTCAATTGCCATGTTGTGCCGCGCTACGCGTCCGATCCAGTTTTAGCGTTCGAGTCATGGGTTCTACCGTCTATAACCGGTGACCTCCCGCGGCATTCGTTGGAACCGTCTGTACGGGATAAGTTTTCGCACTTGGCGTTGGCGGACCCGGATTTCCATATCGCCGCGCCGGTTGATCTATTATTAGGCGCAGACCTGTTTTCATCTATTATTGACGGGCGTCAGGTTGTTGTGGATAAGTCGTTGCCAGCCGCGTTCAGTTCATGTTTCGGGTGGATCCTTATTGGGTCAGTGTCGCCGTCAGATATATCGATCCCGCAACCACCCGCCGTGTCTCTACTCACGTCCGTGGAGCAATTAATCGACCGATTTTGGCACATCGAAGAGCCCGACGTAGCCCCGTTGAAGTTTACCGACGCCGGCAAATGCGAAGCCGTATTCCGTGATAATGTTGTCCGTGACGAGTCCGGCCGTTTTTCGGTTCCATTGCCGTTTCGTGTACCGTTGCATGATAATTTATTTCCTGGGTCTCGGGCGGTCGCAGCCAAACGGTTCGATCATCTCGAGCGAAAGCTAAGCTCGAACGATCGAATGCGCACCAAGTATAACGATTTTATGTCGGAATATTTGTCACTCGGACACATGTCAGTGGCGTCCAATCCTGGCCGGTATTTTATTCCGCATCATGCTGTGTGTGGCGCCGATGAAAAATTCCGCGTAGTGTTCGACGCGTCCGCTTCGGTCGCTGATGGTTCGTCATTGAACACTTCGTTATTCCCGGGTCCAAAGCTACAACAGGACATCGTAGATGTGCTCACGCGGTTTCGTTTGTTCCGTCACGCATTTACCACCGATATTTGTAAAATGTACAGACAAATTACGGTCCTTCCGCAATATCGTGCGTATCAGCATATTCTATGGCGACCGTCCCCGCACATGGAGCTCGTCGAATACGAGCTAAATACCGTGACGTATGGCGTAAATTGTGCGCCGTTCCTCGCGCTACGGGTTTTGCAAGAGGTCGCTGATGTCGACTGCCGCGGTTCCGCCCGCGTGTGCGACGCGTTGCGCCACCAGACGTATGTAGACGATATTTGTTACGGCGCCGACACTGTGGACGACGCGCTCAGTATTCAAGTAGAGTTAACGGCTGTCCTTAACGGCGCGGGGTTTGAACTGCGAAAATGGGCGAGCAACACCGTAGCGGTCGTGCATGCTGTTCCGGAAGAATTCCGGGTGATTAAATCTACAACGTTTGCCGGTGATGAGGGTGGTGACACGAAGGTACTCGGATTGTCTTGGCATACCGGTGGCGATTATTTCGGATGCGAAGCTCACCTCGACTCAGCCCCGGTATTTACCAAACGTGGTATATTGTCACTTACCGCACGTTTTTTCGATCCGTTAGGTTTATTCGCGCCGACAATTTTTCTTGCCAAGCACATTATGCAACGCACCTGGCAGTCCAATTGTACGTGGGATCAACGGTTGCCTACCGAGATTCACTCAGATTGGTCGCGGTTCGTCGACGAATTGCCCGCGCTAGCCTCCGTGCATGTTCCGCGTTATTTCAATACAACTGTAAGAGCTCCGTGTTCGTTGTATGGATTTTGCGACGCGTCGCAACGCGGCTACGCCGCGGTAGTGTTTTTGCGCATCCACGATGCTCCTCGCGCGACGTCGGTCATGTTGGTCGGTTCAAAGACCAAGTTAGCGCCGATTAAACCGTTATCGATTCCGAGGCTCGAGCTGAATGCCGCAGTGTTATTGTCGCGCTGGATGAGCCGAATATCTTTATTATTAAATACGCACATCGATATCGTTGACATGTGGGCCTGGACGGATTCGTCGATTGTATTGTCATGGTTAACTGTGCCCCATGACACATTCAAGCAATATGTATCAAACCGTGTTCACCAGGTACGGACGTTGTTGCCGAGTTGTCAATGGCGCCACGTCAGTTCGGAGATGAACCCGGCGGACTGTGCGTCCCGTGGGTTGATGCCGTCTGAGTTGCCGCACCATAAGTTATATTGGCAGGGCCCCGACTTTCTCCGTGACCCTCCGCAAGAATGGGGGAGTGACATCGCGCGTTTGCCCGTTGAGGAACTCCCTGAAGTTAAATCTGTGTCACCTGCAGTTTGTTTAGCTGCCCCCACGGTCGAATGGTTCACGCGTTTCTCGTCTTACGACGCACTCATCCGTGTGGCCGCGCGTGTGCGCCGGTTTATCGATATTTGCCGCCGACGTCCTGTCGTGAGATCGAATGCGCTTACTCGAGCCGAGCTCGACGGTGCAACTCGCGCGGTAATCGCTGCGTCTCAACGTGTCACATTTCCGACATTGGTCAGCGACCTGCAAAAATTACACCGCTTAGCATCCAAGCCGTTGGCACGGCTGTGCCCCTTTGTCGATTCCGAAGGTATAATCCGCGTCGGTGGACGCTTACGTCATTCAGAGTTACCGTACGATTGTCGACATCCAATTTTGTTGGCAAAAGGGTCGTACCTCGCGCTACTGGTATGTCGTCACTGGCACAAAATCACTGGTCACTCGGGACCACGGGTAATGACCTCTTTGATACATCGGCAATATTGGATTGTGTCGCTGCGTTCCGTTATCCATTCTGTCGTTAGTCAATGCACACGGTGCGTGCGTCTCCGCGCGTCCGTCCCCACGCCGGTCATGGCGGATCTACCAGAATCGCGGGTGTTGCAATGTCGTCCGTTTTCTTGCGTCGGTGTTGACTACGCCGGGCCTATACCCATGCGTGACAATAAATTACGAAAATCTAGGACGTACAAGGCGTATATAGCGGTATTCGTATGTATGAGCGTCAAGGCCGTCCATTTGGAATTAGTATCAGATTTGTCCACTCCGGCCTTCCTCGCCGCCTTCGACCGGTTCGTCGCTCGGCGCGGCCTGCCTACGACGGTCTATTCCGACTGTGGAACAAATTTTGTTGGTGCCGACAGACAATTGCGTCAGCTGATTAATAGCCCAGCCGCACAATCGATTATTACGTCCGGGAAGTCCTACTGCGACTGGAAGTTTAACCCCCCCGGTGCACCACATTTTGGTGGGTTGTGGGAGGCCGCAGTACGCTCGTGTAAACGACTGCTCGTCCGAATCATGGGTGCTCACGCGTTCACGTACGAAGAATTTACAACCGTATTGTGTCGAGTTGAAGCCGTGCTGAACTCACGCCCCCTCACTCCAGCATCGACCGACCCTCACGACCTCGACTGTCTAACGCCCGGCCATTTTTTGATCGGCCAGCCGCTGTTAGCGCTCCCGCCGCGTACTACTGAGTGTCCGGAACGTTCGATCACGGACCGTTGGAAGCTGTTGGACCACTGTCACCAGCACTTCTGGCGCCGTTGGTCGACGGAGTACCTTCATACGTTACAAGAACGAGGAAAGTGGACACGCGATCAACCAAATATTGAAGTCGGACAGATGGTCACCATTAGGGACAGCCTAGCCCCTCCCTTGGAGTGGCGACTTGGGCGGGTGCTCGAGGTGTTACCGGGTACGGATGGTGTGGTGAGAGTTGTGCGCGTTCTGACTTCGCGCGGTATAATCACTCGTCCTGCAGCGAAGCTCGTTTTATTACCTGGTAATGGTACAGGTCCCCTTATTTAATTATGTTTAATTGCCATATGGCCTATTATTTTGTATTTTTCTTTGCAATTATTACTCATTGCATTCTATTGAATTATTAACCATTTATTATTATATTATTATGTCAAATTATTATTCACCTTACCTGTTGGTTAGCGTTATTTATTTTTTTTGTAATATTTATTCGTGACCCTCTTGTCACTTGTCAACGTATTTAGCGTTACCTATTATTATTATATTATCTATTGTGTCCCTTCTCACATTTTGAGATAATTGTTATTTTATGATATACTTAATCTGTCTACTTTTTATTTACATTTATATTTTTTTTCCTTCCGGTCTTTTAATATGTATAAACTAGGTCTCCGTATCGGCGGCGTTCAAAGAGGGATGTGAAGCTGCGCCACCCATGGGGGAGTATGTTTGAACTTCCCGCCGCTTCCAGCGCAACTTTCGGCAACCGGTCCGCGAGACAGCGCGTCGCGCGGCCCGCGGACACCGGGCTTCGGCCAAGTCGCCGCCGGCGACTAAAACTTGTCTTTTTCGTACGCTCGACTTGAGCGGACCGTGCGTGTATCGCGTCCGGCCGTTATTCGGTGCCGTTTTGCGACAATCTCGTGGGTGCGACTTATCCGCACTTGGTCGTAATTATATTGTTCCGCGATTTGTGTTATTTCGCTGTCGCGCCGTTCGACGCCGTTGTCGTCGTGCTCGACGTCGTACCGATTTTCGTCGACCGGTTGTCCGTTGCGCGACCGTTACTTGCCGTCGCGTGGGTGCCGCCGATATTCGCGCACATATTATTATTTATTTATTCGTGCCGGTACATCACAGTCGTCTGATTCCGAAGGGCTATAATTCGTACCCGGTACATCATTCCCCGGCATTATTATTGTTGTGTGTGTATCCGTCGTGCAACGCTATTTCAGTGCCGTGATTACGTAAGTTGCACATCACGTAATCGGTCATTCGCCGCCGCCAACAGCCACCGCTCCCTGTTCACCTGCGTGTCACCGCACCATCGCGACAGCTGTTCCAGTCGCCGCCGCCGATACACCACTCCACCGCGGCGCATGTGCCGACCGGTAATCAAATCATCATTATTATTATAAATTGTCGTTATTGCCCTATCATTACTTGATATTTATTGATTATTATTATTTTGAGTTGCGCCCGGGAAAAGACGTTTTCCTGGCCAACATATGCACATTTTTCGTGCCTTATAATATATTATTGTCATTTATATACGACGTGCTATTATTTATATTTATTGGTCACCTATCCCGTCCAAAGTCGAACACCACTTTCCTTTATTCTAGTGGCTGCCCAGCCAAATGCTGAGTGAATAGCTGGCAGTCCAAACATATATATATATTATTTCTTCAGATTCTTTTTTTCTACAATTTTTTAGTGTTTAACTGTTCATGAATAACATGTTATACAAACAAAAATGTTTATTGTGGTTTTATGCATTTATTTTAAATAGGAAAAAAATCAAAAATTAATTACTATATAAGTAATAAATATACATATAAAATTATTTTGCTTGTATTTTAGTTTTATAGGTAGGGAGGTATGGCATAATTTAAAGTTCAAGTAAAAATTTGATTTTATCCTTAAAGAAAATTCTAACTTAAAAATGCTTATGTGATATACCTAAGTTTACATGGTAATTATTATACATTTATAATTATTTTATAATTTTAACTGTAATTAATACAATTTTAAGATTTAAGGTATAGGTAGATACTCCAAAATAAGTTTTACTAATACCTTATACCTACTAATTTTAATAAAGCTAAAAAAGATATGGTAAATATATAAACTATACTTAACAAGTAAAATAAGAGTAGGTAAAATTACAGATTCTTCTAGTAGAAACTTATTATTAAAGGTTACTTACAAAAAATAATAATTGTAATACTATTATCACAGGTTATATGAAAATATAATAGTTAAATAGACAATAGTTTAATAATATAATCTGTGTTGTTATTATGGAATATTATTTAAATTTATGCGGGAAATGAAAGTTGTTACATTATCATCATATTATTTAGCACTTATCAATTTTGGTAATAATTGATATCAGACATATTATCAGTATTAATATTATGTCCAATCAGGAGCAAGAAGTGAAAATATCAAAGCCTTCCATACTTCAAGTACTACGGAAAATACACGGTTCTTTGTTTCGCATCGGGAGCCGTGTGCCCGGACCTCGTGACAATGGAACGTGGAAGCTCGTGTTTCGTGAGTCGTGGCTCTCATACTCATTACTTAATGACTCAAACTCATAATCGTTAGCCGTGTCCGATGGAGTGTCGAGCGATGGACGATGGTTGTTCTTGTAAGTAAACACATTTTGTATGTTGTGCACGTGAATGACACTCATCGATTACGCTGGGCGAATTAACTTGCTGTTTGTCGGCGAACGCCAAACACAGTCGGGCGTGAGTGGCGTACAGTCTTGTTTGGATTTGCTAGTCACTTGGCATTAGTCGCTATAGCGATTTCACTAGCCAGCGAATAGCAACACGAGTAGGCCGGTCGTTGAGTTTATTCCCGGGCGAGCAGTGTAGGTGACTTGGTGTCTATTGCATCGAACGAGGTAGCAGCAAATACGTTTAACGGCATGAATAAAAAAAATTTTGTTTTGATACGTTAATCAGCAGGGGCGGCTAGCCAGGGGAGACTTTGAGATTGCGTCTTCCCTTAACAAAAAAACGGCTACTTGTAAATAATAATTAATTTAAATGTATAGAAGTATTTTTATCTGAATTTATAATATAATATATTGTTCTCTTTGTTTGTTATTATTGAAGTCCACTAAATATACAACCTTTGAATAGTAATTTCGATGGAAATATTGTTTTAGTAATTTGGACGTTAGTAATCTCGACAGTTGCCGATTTATTAAAAATACTGCCTGACGTAACATGTAATGTTAGTTCTGGATGGACGGAGGGGTATTAGAAAGGATGGAGGGTAAATGGCCCGTGTATTATAGGCGCTATTGAATCTGGGTTCACGACAATACCTACTACCTAGGTATATGCTGCGCCGCACAGGCGCCATGCCATCGTTAGCCACTGTAGTACTGTACATCTGTACGCCGTCATAATTTATTATTGTACATTTAATAATTATTATAGAAGCTAATTGGAGTATCCTCAAAATATTTACTCATGAGCCACTACTATTAATCAGCACTTTCATTTTTTTTTTTTTGCACAAAATATATTAAATGATTTCATCATACAAAAACATTGATGAATCATCTGAATAAGTACAAACTTAATTCTGATGATAATGATTGTTAATCTACTTATCAATGATTAGTATTTTATTACTACCTTCATGGAAATTCTTACTTGATTGTTAGTACCTATATTTTATTTTCATGTTGTCCCCTTCACTATTATTCTACTACCTATACAAAGCTTTAATCATGCAATTTATCCCAAAATATGATATGTTAGTGCACTATTTTTTTTCTGATGTTACATGTTTGGGTATTATAGAGATTCATGGACACTACCCCGTCTGCCATTTCCCCGTCAGACATTTCCCCGTAAGACATTTCCCCGTCCATATTATATTATTTATATATAATGAATTAAAAAAAAATATAAAAATTCCAATTTCGTACTATACATAATACATTACGTATACATATCGATATATCCCCGTCCATTAGTCTAAATGAAATCTGCTTCAAATTGTATAGCATTAGCTATATTATCTTTATTAGCTGCGTCTCATCCTACAATATGGCGACTTATTGAGGGTCTTAAAAAAGAACAACAGTTAACTGAATTAAAAGTTATCAATTTCATTGCTGGACAAGAACCTCCAGCAAAAAAGAAAAAATTTCGCGATGTTGCTAGACGTATACAAAATATTGTATCTACATATGACGACCGTGATCTGGATGAGTACTTAATTGGAATCGCTCAAAATTTAGAGCTACAAAGTTAATTAAAACAACGGTAATTTTTATATTTTTTTAAATTAATTTTGTTATTTATATATTATATAATTTACGTGATCCATAGATTACATTGTTTTATATTTTTTTTAAATTCATCATATCTATTATTACTATTACAGCTCGACAATTATAATTATTTATAATAAATAGGTACAGAGATAATAAAATTAAAATGTATATTATGTTATATTTACGTGATCAATAAATTATGAATTACATTTTTTTAAAATTCATTATAATATATAAATAATATAATATGGACGGGGAAATGTCTTACGGGGAAGTGGCTACGGGGAAATGGTAGACGGGGAAGTGACCCGATACCATTATAGAGTATAATACGTAAGTAATAATTTTCTATATTTATGTGTATATAGTTTTTTTTTTATGTATGAGAACTGTAAAGTATATAAAGTTATATATAATATGTTTATAAGTTTGAACTTGATCAAGATTTTACATTATCCAGTTTAAAAATTGTAGGCACATAGCAAAGGGTGGCCTGGCAACCCTATTATATTGTGAAATACCTACAAAAAAACATTTGAACCATAAATTTTCTATATTATTTGTTATTATTATATAATTATCTTTAATACCATGTTCTATGAAAGCACAATAAATATGAACAAAACACCTTGTAATTTATCCCACCGGATGTATAAATATACATACAATAGTACTTATAATATAATGATATAATATTATTATACTTATTATTCAATTTTTTTTAATGGGAAGGGGAGGCAAAAGCGACCAATTATTATATACATTATAATTGTTTATTGTTATATTTTTATTGAATTAAAACCATAAGTAATATTTTAATTATAATTTATTGTTTCAGTTACCCATAAGATTCTATACACACTACAGAAAATGGATGGTGAAGTGAAAATATTTGATGATGGCACAATTTAATATGAATGTTTTCCATGTGTTCTAAGTGAAAAAGTAACATTAAGCATCAACTACAACTCATATCAACTCAACACAATGTGATTTCATGTCAACTAAAGAAAAAAAAAACAACCGAGTTAGGTCAAATTAGGTTTAAAAACAACAATTTTAAATACAGTCAAAAATGTTCATAGTGTTAGTTAACCTTATAAATAAGATATTCGCAGTAAAAAATCTTTTATCATCAACTTTTAATAAACACAATAGTATATTAGTATTTGTTTCAATTATAACATGTTTATGGTTTTTCTCCTGTGTGAATTCTTATGTGAGCTTTGCTAGATTATCAAAACTCCCATAAGAATTCATACGATTCATACAGGAGATGAACCATACACATGAGATATTTGAAATAAAAAATCTTTTCAGGCCTCAACTTTTAATAAACACAATAGTATATTAGTATTTCTTTTAAATATAACATGTTTATGGTTTTTCTCCTGTGTGAATTCTTATGTGAGCTTTGCTAGATTATCAAAACTCTTATAAGAATTCATACGATTCAT
>JANEHU010004993.1:0-118632 GCA_027563435.1 Nasonovia ribisnigri | reverse complement strand
CTGTTCATAATTTTAAATTTATATGTACTACTGTATAATAAATAATAACCAAGGCTAGGAACTTCAAAATATGAGGTGAAAATTTGGAAAATATGCAAAAATATGCAATTCATTAATAAAATACTTTTACATACAAAATTTAAAAATTTAAATTAGGTAGGTATCTGAAAAAAAAATTAACACTGTACACGTATGTATTACATTACCTAAGATTATACAATTTATTTATATCATGGTACAAAATATTAATCCAATGGTAAATTTGAAGAAAAATAAATACCGACCGGTCAGCGGTCACTATTACAAGTTCTCAGTACTATAGAGATTATAATATTATTTTTGGGAGCAATAGTAATAGCTGTTGATGAATTCATTTATTTTGTCAAACTATATGTATAAAAGTATAAATTTCTAAAAAAAAAATTGTTTACGTTAAATCTATGATATTATATGTATGCATATAATTTATGTTCTTAAACCTAAAATATGCGAATTTGTACAAAAATCACCAAATATTCAAAATTATGCAATAAACATTTTTGTATTTGTAATATACGTACTATGAATCAAATTTGTATCGAATCAGATTTTCAATATGCACTTTCTAAACAAATATGCTAAAAGTTCCGAGCCTTGGTAATAACTAATAACATACTTACATACCTATTACCTATACTTTCATATTTTGTTTGAATCAACTTAATATTAGATATAACATATCTAAACACTGCAAAATGACAACATTCATTTCAAAAACTTGTATGATTAAACCTCGCGTTCAACATAATGCTGAATGATGCATATAAAATCAAACAGATTTTGAAAGAACATCACCTTTTCACAACATAAAGATATGATCAATCCAATATTAAATTATTATAACTAGGGCTTGGATGTTGTTACATTAATTAAAAGTTATTAAAGACTAAAGGTTATGGCTAGACTTAGAGACTTAAAAGCTTTAAACACAAACATATACGCATAAAAATATGTGCAAAAATGTATGCACTAGAAAAAGACAATTTTGAATGAATTTATTAAAAATGTATTTAATTATTATTAATGTATTATCGAGTTTTCCTTTTTTAAATAATTGTACCTATTGCTCTAATGCTTATTAGCAAAAAAAAAAACAATAGGCCGATATGAGTGGTAAACATATGTCATGGAGCGCATGTCATCATCACATGGAAGCGACATGGAAGTCACACAATATTTACACAACAATGGTAAAATACATCACATTTGTGTAAGTAATTTAATTTTTAAACTAAATTTTATGAAGTTTTTTGTGCTCTAATAAGTAAAAACCTTATAACCTTATTAATAAATTATAACAACATCCAAGTCCCAATCATGACATCAAACATTATCATCAAGTATTTTAAATATGTCAATTGCATCAGTAAAAAATTATTGTAATATATTCTGAGTGGCGAATAAGGTTAGGTTTTAGACCAGGATTGAATATTTTTTAGAAGCATTTTCCGTCTGGATTTAGGGCAATTTTAAAACTTTTAATTTAATATTAAACAATGTATAGATTTGAAATGTGTACAATTTTGATAAGAAAGGATCAACATTCACATTTCACATATAAAGACAAATAATTGTTGAACCATTTAGTAAATTTTAGTATATTAAAATTAGCAAGGAATCAAGATATGCATGATAAAATTAATTTTAAAGCAAATTAATTATTTCCGAAAGACTATCCATTTTAAAACTTAATTTAGTATCAATAAATGTAAATATATTTGAAATGTGTACAATTTTGATATGTAATGATCAATATTTACTAATAAAATGTTACATTATTGTTTTTAGTAAATTTTATTGTAATAAAATGATTGAGCTATCAAGCTATGTATGGTAAACTAAATTTAAAAGCAAACTCATTATTCGTTAATATCTAATATAGGTAGCTATCTAAAGAAATGCAGTTTAATAAATGCCTAATGAAAACATACTTCACAATTTAAACTTAGTGAACATTATTCGTACAAGAGTTTCAATTGATTTGTGCAAATAACCTTGTAAAATATAACTACAATCTATACAGAAGTCTTTAAAAAGTTATATCAATATGACAATATAGGTACCAACTAATTGTTTAAAACACTCGCAATACTTTTATTTGCAATAAGTTATATACTCTCAATACAATATGATTATGATTGCCATTTTAAACTTGCAGAATTTTAGTCCATGACAGAGGTTTAAATTAGGTAAATCGTCTTCTAAATTGTATTGGTTTCTATATTTAATACACTATTAAATGCGACCAATGTTTAAACAAATTAGTAGAAAATAATTATAAGACATTCATAAGCACTCAAAATGGTTGCTTTTGTATGAATAACCTTGTAAAATATTACTGCATTAAAATTTAAGTCAAAAAGTTATAAATTCTACAATTTTATTAACACAAACCAACAAAAAACCATACAATATGCAAATATTTATTAAGTAAATTATTGCTCATGAGTCAGGAATTAAAGTAAAATAATATTAAATATATTAGCAAATCTAGATATTTAGGTACTGAAATATGCTGAATTGTTCCACTTTATAGTAAAAATACATATATCATCAGACATCACAATGACACAATAATATGAATATGGAGAATATAATTTCATAAAAAAAATGATCTCACGTTTGAATTCTTAGGAATAATGACTTTTAGAAAAATTAAACATTGCTTTTTCATAATAATTTACCATACATAACATTAAACTTTTTAAAGAAAATTAATAATATCCAATAAAATGTTTAGTTTAAATTTATGGGCCAAATAAAAATGAAATAATCAAATAATACACATACATGGTCATGAATGAAAGAAATTTATCAATCAGAGAAAAAACAAAAATACAATAATAGGTACATACTATTAAATCTTCGATATGTATCTTGCATTAGTATATTGTTATACTATCATAATTAAATATGACATTGAAGGTATTAACAAATTGATAATTAATTAAACTATAGGTAGGTGAATAACATTCTCAAATTTTAAACAATGATGTTAATGAATAAAAATATAATTTTAACAAGAAAAATAAAGTACCTTTTAAGTGTAAATAGATAAATATACCAAATTATCGAAATTACATATTCTGATGTCAGTTTAAAACGAATGCAAACATTTCCAAACAATAACAAGTAGTTAACAAAAATTCAAACGCACTAACTACCATGACTTATAAAAACAGCTAGATTGAAATAATGAATTAATTCATAATATCTATTTTAATTTAATTTAATTTAACTTTTAACTTTAAGCATTTGTCGAGGTTTTAAGTTTTAACTGTCATATAAAAATTATAAAGTAAGAAGTGACAAGCGTTATCAATTATCATAGAGGTAGCACAAGCTGGTTTATAGACCTAACCTTTGATTTTTGGTAAGCATTAAATAATTTTAAGGTTATAAAATATAATATCTTATATCATTGATAAAATTATTTGATAGTACAAAACACTATTATCATGGTCTTGATTATACACTCAACGGTTCTCAGATTAAGAAATGCAATTACGGCATCATAAATAAAAATAATCTGTAACCGGTTATAATATCAAACGGTATACAGATATACGTTTTGAACCGACTACTGTATACTGTAATAAATTGATAATTCGATACCCGGATTATTAAGGTCGTACAACGGAAGCACTTTTAGTATTATTCACTGTTGACATTTTATAAATTTACACAAATATTCAGATGTCCATAGCTCCTTCAATTATTAACACATTAATGTAAACTACCCGTCAAAATTCATAGAAAATTAAACTGCACAAAAATCATATTTCAAAAATATAGGTTCCCATTTGAATTTTAAAAGTTGACCCTCGAACCCCCCTACCCAAATTAATAAAAAAATTATTTAATATTAAATTAATTTAGATTATATGATTCAAAAAGGTTTTCACATAGGTCATTTTCCCCTAATTTAAATATATCATGGTGAAATCTGCTGTCACATGAAATTTGGAACACCCTGTATATATATATAATAACCTTAGTCCTTACTTATATAGTTATATATTTCATGCGTAATACCATTGAGTACAAACAGTACAATATAAATATATAATACACTTAAAGGGAGGTTACAGAGACATACCTATTACCCATTTTGTTGTCTCCGTCTTACATGTGCGTAACATAACAATTTTTACGCCAGTAAAACCCGTTTATTTCCGATAGATAAAAAAATTGAGTGACTTGACCTCTTAATAAAAATGTGAAGGTAAGATCATTATCTAGGGGTATTTATATTTTAATTTTAAAGCGAGTATAATTATTTTAAGATGTACAAACAATTTACAATTTTAAAAATGTAAAATACTCATCGCTTGCTTTAAAATTAAAATATCACAAAAAGCCTATGATATGTCCTATATAGATAATTTTCTGTTATGTCTTTGTAATACGGAGGCAACGCATGCGGCTATGGTTATGGACTATGGAGTACTATAATTGTATTTAATTTATATAAATTAGCACAATAAGTTTATATGATGAGAGTAGTATGTTATGACTTATGACATATTTAAATGGTATGATTAAAGTAACCACCCATTAGTGATTCTAGACTAGTTGATTAATTTTTTTATACATATTATATATTTTTTAAGTTTTGCAAAAGTTCAAATGACGTACTCTTAAAGTCTTAACTAGAAAAAAACGATTTTGCGTGATTTAGTTTGGTCTGTGTTGCGCGTGAGTCAGAGAAAGAAAACATAGGGTGCGCTAATGCCGCTAATATCCTTTTAAGAGCAAAGTAGTGCAATTTGTAAATATATTTACAGAGCGTGGGATTTCTGTGCAATTGAATATTCTTTAATTTTCACATTTTTGTTTTTAAATGTATTGCATATTGAGTCAAATACTTTTTTTTAAAAGGTATAATAATATAATATTAATTGGTCAAGTGGGAGAATCTAAAATACATTTTGTAGGCACTAAATAGTAATTTAAATAAATACAAGATGTAAGAATTTGGTAGTTTGCTAGGCTACCAAAAGCTACCCACGACCAAAGGGGAACACTTCGGTCGTGACCTATGAGCCGCACCGCGTGTTAGCCCGAAAGCTAAGTCGGTGGAACTCATAGGCTTTGTACACGCAGTGGTGAATGAACACCAAAGATTTATTTAAAAAAGGGGAAAAGGAGACATAACATAAAAAAATTAAATAACAAAAGAAAGTTAGGGTAATCAGAGGTATTGTATTTTACAATGATGCACAACGTGCAATAATAGATATTTGTGAAGAATAATAATAATAAACTAGCAATTTCGAGAAATATAATAATTGTTGCCTCATGACAATTGTTACAAAAGAGTAGATAATTTGGGCACATGGGTATTAACACATAATAATTTTGTATAATATGGCATACATAATAATGTTGGCACATGGCAGTCACGTGAGTATAATAAGAGTGGGACAAATAATAATTTTAGAATATTTTATTCTACTGGATCAATGTAAAAAAAGAAATAATAGAATAAGTAATTTAACTTAGGATCTCATAAAACAAACTGATAGTAATGATGACCTAATGGTACTAATGGATAACAATGAAATATATAACTATTTTAATTGGAATAGTAACAAAATTAATTTGCACTATAAAAGTAATAATAATGGAAATGCCCTAGGACGGTTTAATTGTTTAAATAAAAATAATAATAATAACCAGTTTACACTGTTGTAATGGGAAAGAATTTTAATAATTTTAATAGTATAATATAATAATAGTAGGGACCCTAGTCGGGGCAGAGCTACCTAACTAACCAGCTTCCTAACACAGCATCTCAGTCATCGTTTTGTATAATAATTTTTTTTTTTTTTTTTTTTTTAAAAAATGATAATAGAGGACTCATCAATATAGTAATGTGGGGTTTAACCGTTATATAATATAGGGGGAAAAATATTTTTTAATAAATTATAACATGGTAAAATATTTTAATAAGAGTATGGAAAACATTATAATATATTAACTTAAGCGTTAAGGTTTTAAAGAAAGTATTTACTAATGGTAAGAATTATTGTAATGACAGGGAGAAAAATTAAATTATTGTTGTAGGATTAATTAATTATAATTTATAATATTGCGCTTCTTTTTCAGAAAGAGAATAGTTAGGTTTTTGACATTGTTGTTTAGAATAAGAATAATTTTATAGTTATAATTTTGAATATTTTAATAATTTAATTGTGTTTGATATAAAATCTTGGGCACAATATAATAAATCTGATAATGTTATTTATACTAGATTTTTTTTTTGTTTTGACTACCAAGGCATACATGTGTTCTGAAGGAACATAATAATATAATAAAATTGGTTTTTGTCATGAGACATAATAAATATAATAATCTGCAGATTTACAATGTAATATAATAATAATTACTCTGACCATGAGGTCTTGGGAAACAATATAATTAATAGATTTATAATAATAATAATATGACCATGAGGTTTGGGGAAAAATGTTAGTTAATTATCGCAGCATTCTAATAAAAAGTTCCTAACAGTGTTATGCAGGGGAAAAGAAAATCCGGGTCTAGGGAACATACTAATAGGGGGAACACATAGGGGAAAAAAAATATACGAATATTACCGGGGGGGAAATAGACGGGTCGCTAGCAGTGTTCGGTCGTCTCGTCGCCGCAGCTGTCAGCACATACCGCCACTGTCAAAGCGCCGCTGCCGCTTCCAATCCGGAACACACACCAGCAGGAACAATTTCTGAAATTAATGACTGGATAACAAACATAATCATGGGGGAACATAAAAATAATAATAAGTCAATATTTACCTGGGTAGTATAACATTTTGTTTTACATAATAATAATAATACAGTATTTTTTTTTTTGTACCAAAAGTAAATAATTAAGAACATGACTTGAACGTTAAGTTAATAATATAATAAAGTATCTCTCTAGGAGAATAATAGTCATATTTTGAATAAAATATATAATAAAAAACTTGAGAGATTTGGGGAGTAATAATATTAGGGAATTTATGATATTTAATTAATATGTGTTTGCGTTACAGGAGAATGATAGTTTTTAAGATGAAAGTGGATAAGAAATGTTGCCATGCCATGTGCTTGCCATAAGGGAATTTTACCATGTTTTACATACCGTAGATTTCCATTTTTACCAGAGAAATTTATATTTTAACAATTTTAACAATTTTAACAATTTTAAGTTTTATAATTTTGTTAAGGAGACAGAGAAGAAAAAAAAATCTATTAGTTGCAAGGGGAATTATGGACACGTTGTCCTGTCACGGTCGCCATATGTAAGAATTTGGTAGTTTGCTAGGCTACCAAAAGCTACCCACGACCAAAGGGGAACACTTCGGTCGTGACCTATGAGCCGCACCGCGTGTTAGCCCGAAAGCTAAGTCGGTGGAACTCATAGGCTTTGTACACGCAGTGGTGAATGAACACCAAAGATTTATTTAAAAAAGGGGAAAAGGAGACATAACATAAAAAAATTAAATAACAAAAGAAAGTTAGGGTAATCAGAGGTATTGTATTTTACAATGATGCACAACGTGCAATAATAGATATTTGTGAAGAATAATAATAATAAACTAGCAATTTCGAGAAATATAATAATTGTTGCCTCATGACAATTGTTACAAAAGAGTAGATAATTTGGGCACATGGGTATTAACACATAATAATTTTGTATAATATGGCATACATAATAATGTTGGCACATGGCAGTCACGTGAGTATAATAAGAGTGGGACGGGAATTAGGTAAAGAATATATTATATTTGTTTTGGACTGAGCGAACCCACGGATCGGCCCACGAAGTTCGGCAGAACACATATGATTTTTTTATATTAAATTTTACTTCGCCAACCATAGGGTTACCGTCCGGCATATCGCTAAGGATGGTAAGGATGGGAGGCAACAAAAAGAACTGCGCCAGGCGCGGAAGTTGACACATATTAAGAAATTATACGAACGCAAATAAAAAGGGATATACGGGGGGTGTATTTTAATACATTACAATATTATGACTGATGGACGACGAGACTGCTGACGGTTGACCGATGGCTGCGATGGGCTGGCCAGGTGGCCGTCGACACACACGCGGTCGACATGGCCCATCTGCATCGGTCAGTGGTTGAAAGTTGCTTCGCCCGACATCGAGCCCGTGGTGACGTTTAGCCCATCATGGCGTGGGCACAACGATGTTGAAGAAACACAAAAAAAACTTCGCCGGGTATATAATAGGTGCTTGCGTGGCCACGTGGTCTGGATGGCGGAATCAACGGTGAGGGCGTGAGGCTGAGCGCACGAACAAGAGCCACGACCAGTGCGAGTGGCGTTGGAAAAACATAGTGTCGGAAGTCCGACGAAGCTGGCTGGACGGTGGCCGATGTTGATAGTTGAGATGTTGAGGTGGGGAAGCTCAGGGTAGGTGTATTGCGGGACTTTTACAATAATGTGGAATTTTGATAATTGCACTGCGGCGAGTGTACCGACGGAAGCGACAAAGGCGCCGGCGGCGGCAGGCTGCGGTGACGACGGTGACCACTGCTGCAGGCGGGGAGGTCGGGGATCAGTTATTGCATAATATAGCGTTAATCACGTGCGCATTATCGTATTGATATTACTGGGATGGTCATTGACCGACAGGTGTACTGATAAAATTATACGGGGAAAAAGGTATGCCAGGTGATTTGTTATAATGTTTAAGAGGCCTACAATTCTGTGACGTTACAAAGATAACAACATAATCGATTACAGTGTAAACTTTTATGTCTAATCGTAATCGCTCCTGCTTAAGTATATTACTAATTTAAAATATTCAAATATTCAAATAGGTATCAATACTAAATAAACAATAGTACACATTTCTGATGTTCATAAATAAAATTTTCTAACATATCTATAAGATGTTTTTGATTGCATACATCAATATTTTGATACTTTTTAGTGCATACAAATCGCGCTCTAAATTCATATATTATTATTAGGTACATTGAATATTATTCATCTCGTGTAGGTAATATTATGACGACAGGACTCAAAAAATCTGGAAATACCTATATTAGGTACAGTGGCGTATTTAAGGTTTTTCCGCCTATAGGCACTTCCAATTCATCCCCCCCCCAGTCCTTCCTATACGCCCGATGCCGCAGTTTAGTTTACAGTTTATATAAAATCGAATATTATTTTTAAAAGAATTGGAAAATAAGACCGGCAGCTCCATAACGATAAGCGGGGTATTTCCCCGTCATTATCCAACTATCAACTATAGGTACTGTCTGTCTGTCTATATTACTTTATTTGAATTCACAGTAGGTATGAGAAATCGAACCCGCAATGAATGCGCGTATGTTTTGTTATCTATGTGCTCGTATTGTGTTGCGTATGTGTATGATATTAATATAGTAGGTACATGTAGATAGGCAGATAGCTGTTTAATTTTGAGCGTACCAAAAATTAGTCAAGTTTGATTTTATCAAATGAAAAATATTTTTTGTAATTTTGTAAAAAAAAATTGTTAAAATTTGCCGCCCGTAATGTCGCCGCTCTAGGACCGGACCTATAGGGCCTGTGCCTAAATACACTCCTGATTAGGTTTTTAGGTGCCAATTGACTTATAAATAACACAATAAATAATAAAAGCATTAAAATTTAAAAGAGTAACTTAGTTCGACTTTTATATTTTCGCCCATACAATATGAGGACGTCCCTACGTCAGCGTACAGAATACTATTCAGTATTCACTCTCTTACCCACAAGAAACATGGAAAATTTGCCAAAACTGAAATATAAAATTAGACGAAATACCGCGAGGACTTTCCCGGCAATATATAGACATACCCAAGTGACACACTCTATCACTATTAGAATTTATAACTTTTTATTGTTTCAAATGATATTGACGAAAATTATATATCCACAATGTATTATTATTATATATAAAAATTATTGTCTTAAAACAAAAAAAAAATCATATTCAAATACATATTTTTTTTAAAAATATGGTTGGGAAAATGTCTTTGATTCTTATTATTATGACTTATGTTAGTTATACTTTTATACAGTTATACCTACCTACCTAACATTATATTTGATTTTATCTGTAATTTAATTTTGGAGTTATTAAGCTATAATTTGTATAAATAGTAAAAATACCAAAGCAAATATCAAAAATAATTTATTTTGAGTTTTGCTTTCCGAAATGTAGTTCCCAATTCCCACCCGTATGAAACCCAACAGTGAAGCATTTAAATATGTTCAAGTGCTTATAATCTTAATTATATAGGTACATTTAGATACAGACTACGCAGTTTATATTATAGTATTATGTATACTTTGTCATATTTCACTTTAACTTCTTCATGTACCTATCTTTCTCTAATAATTGTATGTATTTTTTTTCCTTTTCTTTTGTAAACCATATTACCTGTTGTTTATGTACAAAAGGGCCCAGCCCGTATATTCAAAAAATTAAATAAAATAAAAATAAATATACAATACCCACTAAGTTACTTATTAAGTGATGTCAACTTACTCGTCTGATTATTTTTCGATTTGTCAAACATGTATTCTGTTTAAAACATGCCTTGCAGGACTCAATGATGACATCATCACCACACTTTACATTGTTCCACTGACAAGGAGTGCATCCCTTTTCTTTCAAAACGGCAATCAGTTTTTGAAGATTTACTTTTTTCATTTTAGTGCTTAAACACAAGGGTAAAAAAAAATCAGTGTATGGAAAAAAAAGATAATATGCAAAAATTATATTATGTTAAATAATTACCTGTAGTGTATTACCAATCCCCGTAGTAATTACCTGTAAAATATTTAAATATATTTTAAAAGGGATTGTTATGTTTGATACAAGGATTCGCGGGTGATTCGAAAACCGAAATTAATGAATCGGTATTATATTACGATAGTAATAATATAATATTCGGCTGTACGAGACACTACAGAGTACAGACGTGCTTCCTTGTTGACCGCTATCGATCGAGATGATCAATACACCAAATTTATAGAAAAGGACAATTCACAATACCCTCCTCTCCCCGACAACCCGATAACACATAACTACCTACGTGCATGCAGTGGCGCGACTACCGGTTGTCGATCTCTGGGGCCCCGGCACAACTAATAATAGCATATTTTCGTATTTTATGACAAATATCAAAATAATAATAAGTATAGGTACTTAGATCTATGAAAACAAATTCACGAAATACGATCCAACAAGTTAATACGATTGTAATGGAATAAAATTATCAAGAGCACAAATAAAAATACAACTTAAAAATCCAAGTAGGTGTGTACATTAGTATTGTATATTGTATTTCAGTACATAATTGTATATTATAATTATAATATACTATTTAGTTTCGACAATTATTTAGCGAATGATTTTTTTTAAAATTTTGATGTATCAAAATCAAAATTCTTATAAATAGTTTCTGAGTTATTAATATATTTATACAAAGGATAATAATCCTTAAATATGGTTTTACAAATATATAAATTATATGTGATTTTAGATTTGATATTTATTACACTTGATAATTTTCACAAATTGAATGTATTGATAGACTAACTTATGGATTACTAATGGTAATTAGTCTAGGGCACGGATGTTGTAGTAGTAAACAACTAGTAAAATGGATTGCAGTATTGCACTAAAAAATACTGAAAATTGCACTTAAAATATTAAAAGTTGTACTAAAAAATAACAACGTTTCGTTATAATTTATAGATGTTTTATTTTAATTTTTCAAAAATAATTTTTTTACATTTCAGAATAATAAATAATTAATAATCTATGCGTAGGTATACTAATTACTAATACGATATTCTTTTCAATAACTTTTTTGAATTTTTCATAGACTGAAATTCCGATTTCACAAAATATATTGTCTAATTTACTTTGAACATTTTTAATTATTCCAATAGCTTCAACTATTGGAAGTCCTTGATTTTCTAATTTTAAAATCGCGTCCGGCAAAAATCCGTAGTTCGAGTGAATAAATACTTAATCGACTGAAGTTGAAATTTCAACAAGTTAAGCGTTCACTTTTATTTCGCACAATTTACAGAAAAGTACAGATTCATCACATGAAAATACATTCTCACTAAAAAAATTACGAACATGGCCTGGGTGGATAGTGGATACACGTCTTTAATAAGTTTCGGTCTTTTGGGCCAGTGTGGCCAAACAAAAATGGGCCGTGCAGAACTATAATGGCTATAATTGACATTTGACTCACAAGTTACCTACAAGTTATAAATATCAATAATATATATAAGATATTATATTATGAATACCAGCATTTATACCTGTACTATAAATCATAATATAGTCTTATAAATGTATAATGTAGTATTATATAGTATAATATTATGCCGATAATATTAAGAAAATTGTTATAACTTATCTAGTAATGAACAGATGAATCTAGAACGTTTCCCCCCGTGCCTTTTCCCCTCTGATACAATGGACATTTCCCCTTGAAACAAAATATAAATGTCCTAGGGGGACGATCTGACGGGTGTTGACCAGTTGCCCCCCATGGTTGTTATCAGGATTTTAAAAATATACCAGTTGCCCTCACGTGTTAATATATACACGATTACAATAATATAGCTACTAGAATAGAGGAGGTAAATATAAAAATAATAAATATATTTCTACAAATAATATGGATAAAATGAAAATTGTATTTATAATAATAGCCTTCTTGATGCAAAGCTAGGATTTTACCAACATTTTTTCGAGGAACTTTAGTAGTGCACATCCGAATATTTTGCCTTTCGTAAAAATTATAAAAGAAGTACAAACAAATACATTCATTGTACTATAGCACTATAAATGAAATTAAAAATATTATAAATCGCACATACTTAAACAAAAAAGCCAATGATCGAAGATTTTATAAATAAGTATAAAAACAAAAATATCAGTAGATTAGATTTTATAAAGTCGGTTAATAATTATTATAACAAACAAAACATAATATACTTATTTACATTTTTTTCTTTCGTTTTAATTTTGTACAATTTTTTTGTTGACAAATTATTACATTAAGTGCCATATAATTATAAAATTTATTATTTTATTGACTATCATATTATTATATTTCATATTGTTTTAGAAAATTATAAAATACAATATTATATATTATAATTCCAATGAATTTGATTCTATCATTTTATACTATTTTTTACTTTATTTATATAAATAATTTTATATTTTATTAATTATTTGTATATTTATCTCCCCTATTTTACTAGCTATACATTGTAATCATGTATATATTAACATGTGAGGGTAACTGGTACATTCAGTTGAGGGCAACTGGTACATTTTTCTCTAGGTAGTTTGGGGGGAATTTGTATAAAAAAGGTACTTTTGGGGGCAACTGGTACATGCCCGATCTAACCCCCCTCTTTTATACGCTCTTGTCGACTACATTATAAATACATTTCAAGACTAATTGGTAATTATTATTGTACAAGATTTATAATATTTTATTGAGTATTGTATTGTAAATATTTTTTGTAAATCCCAGTCCATTTTCTGCCTGGGTTAAATTAAATACAAAATAAACTATATCTAATTCGATTATACATTGTTGTGTTATTGAGTATCGACTTATATGTATCGTAATGGACAATGGTGTCGGTCGCGACTCGCGACTATCTATTATGCTAGCAGTCGGCTATAATATTGTAATTATTTGTTATACAGAAATAAGCCGACGTCGCGACGATGCCGACGATCACCAAGGAAATACCTACGATATACGGGCGCATACCTGCGCATACCAATACACATAGAACACCATAATAATATTATCTTATCTTGGGTAAAAACTAATAGTATACAAATAATTACAACTCAACACCTACATACAACTGGTTATACAATGATTGGAGACTGGAGATTCTGTACTTTGAAATGTACAATAGTATTTATAAAAAAAATAGCAGCTGCACGGCCGTCTTTTACTAGATAACTTAGAAGCTAGGTAGGAAGCAAAATCGTCTTTGAGAACATCACGAGATATCAGATAATGGCACCCCTGGAGTAGTTAACAATTGCAATCTTGATTATTTTGAAAAGTATTAAAAAATTTTTACTTTTGACCCCCTAAAGTACCAACTAGATTCACTTTCTGATCGAACGAGGTACTGAAGTCCAAAATCGAAGCATTTTTACTGCCCCAAAACGTGATGACAGACACAAAAAAAAAAAAAAAAAAACACACATCATGGTAAAATCAATACATTCTTCGCTCCGCTCAGAATCTAAAATATAAGGTTGTTAAACATTTTCAACTCAAAATAATTTGCAAACGTTCCTGATTTTGAAAAAATTATTATGAATTTACGATCGTTTTTGAAATACACTAATAACAACACTTATAAAGAATCTTGTATTACATTATTCATCGGCGGGAATATTTAAAAACAAACAATAATACCGACAACTTTTCATGCCTATATAAATAGCTCAAAAAGAGTCAAAACATTTAGAACATTTTATCAGATCCAAAAAATTACCACACAAACATTTCGTGAAAATTATGTTTTTTTTTGGGTCAATTGTAACCTTGGATACGCGAAAGTAGCCGAAATAATGCTTCAATTTTCAACATCAAATTAAGGTTTTTGGTGTAACTCATAAGCGCAACTATGGGGGGGAGAGGGGGGAGTGAAAACTACAAATAAGTTCAACAATTCTTTCCTAAAATATTAATAATTCTTTAAAAATTAAACTGTATTTCTTTTCTTTTTTTTTTTTGATAAAAATGTAATTATTTTATTTTTACTTAAACTTTGTAATTATTTTATATTGCCTATGATAAAATATATCATGAGCTGTATGCCAGTATTTGTTTTAAGAAAACGATTTATATCTGTATGATTTAAACTATTTGGTATTTGGTAAGATTATTATACATAATTTTACAGTATGCATATGCACTGAACTATAACATGTAGCTGAGATAGGTAATTGCGGAATAAAAATCTCCATCCCAAAAATAAACCCAAGACTACAATATTACAGACAACCATGAAGGCCTTTTTTAAACCTAATTCGAATAATTTCATTACGAATATATAATACTTATATAATGTAGGTATACTTTTCATTAAAAAAATTAATATATAACAAATAATGTTCAAAAATTAACAATAATATTACCTGTTTTGTTTCATATCACAATATAAAACAACATATGTTAATAGTTCTTTTAAAAGATTTAAATTAGGTACCTACCTACATTCATAAATTATTTGTTTGATAATTATTTATTTTATTTAACGTACCTATCGATCATTCAAAATATTTTTATTTTATAATCTTTTAAATATTGTATGTATAAGTACAACTTGTAAAATTGACCTCTAATAATAATAACTATTATTAATATTTACATATCGTCAAAATATTATTAGGAAATGTAATATTTTATTTGGCGGATACCTATATTAAAATATTTTGATGCAAATTAAACTTGTACACCAATTCAATCATGTTCACATTATTGAAATTGAACAACTATAAAAGTAGGTACCTTAATTTTTGTCAGGCGTATTTTAACCTATTTTTCCTATGTTCCACATGTGTTAGACAAAGACAGAAAATCACCGCTTCCAATCCCCTTAAACATATTTTATTTTATATCACTTAATAGGTTGTGCTATTTATTATCAAGTGTGTATATATTACTACCGCTTTATATACACATATTATAGTATCATACGATTCATACGAAATATTTGAAACACAGTATGTACGCTTAACTATATAATGTATGTAAGAGGATTTCAACGCACTTTATTTGTTTTCTCTTTCTGGCCCACAACATAGACAAAACTCATTTACGCAGAATCATTTTTCTATGTTTTTAAGTAATCTTAGAGTAACATCATGCATCACAAAAAAGATAGAGAATAATATAGACTATAGTAACTGTAGTATAATGTAGTGAATATACTATGGTGAATAAATACGGCTAGTATACGATGTATGATTAATATTATCTACCTGTTATATATCTGATATTTTGTGTTGACCAATGAGCGTCCGACGGGTCAGGTGTAGTGATGTTCTATTTAATACTACCATGTTCCTTGTATACCTAAGACAGAAGAATGGAGAGGGATCAAGTCATAGTCTATAAAAGGGCGTGCTTCAAATATTTAAACGCCTTTAGTCTTTAACCAGTCTAAACTTCAAAGTTGTAGAGAATAACTACCTACCTATACCTATTTATACCTATATTGCAGCGACGTCACAAAAGTATGTATTTAAACTTAATTTACATAACTAATATTTTTACACATTTTTATATTATTCTGCACGTCAACAAATATAAATATTTAAGAAATTCAAATTCTTGACTTAGGATTCAAATAATTTATTAATTTTTGAATTATTATAAAGATCATTAAATATATATAAATTCAACGCTGACGATGCAGATGATATCGTAATTTGTTTTATACCTACCTAATTAACTTATGTACAATTTTATTAATTATCATACAATATGTTACTTAATATTTTAGAATGGCAAAATTATTATTATCCGAAAACTGTTTGTTTGGAGAGATTGAGCAGAGGGCTCATAGTAACGAAAAGTTGGCCACGGCGCATTGCGTTTCCGAGGACTTCCAAATGGGAAAAGGCATTGCCGTTAACTTCAAGTAATTTCACTTATACTTTATACTTAATTACTTATATCATTCGTAACTTTATTTACCAAACAGTCAAAATTAATGATTTAATTATATATTTAAATTTGCAGGCTGAAGTACGGATCCCTCAGAGCCCTGATGGACCAAAAGGTCAGAGTCGGTGGTGTGGCGGAATTAAAACCTAGTGATGAGGGAAAACAATCGTATGTGTTTTACCTCGTCACAAAGGTTTTATTTCACCATAAACCGACTCTCCAATCACTAGCCGAGTCATTACTCCAGTTACGGGATCGATTATTGGATTTAAGTATAAATCAATTAATCATCCCAAAACTGGGGTGTAAGTTGGATCGGCTAAATTGGTATCAGGTGCGTGGCCTACTTTTCGATACTTTTAAGAGCTGTGGTATGATGACCATCACAGTGTGTGACCCAGAACACGTAAGAATATTTTATTATTTATATTTATTTTATATTCGTCGTAAATAATTTGTTAGAAATTAATTCACTGTTGCATATTTAATGTAGTTTGAAATACTGCCGCATAATCTAGCGCCTCTTAGCGAGGAGAGTATGGAGTTTTTTGGCACTTCCAATAGCCGCAGACCAACAGCAGCTGAGGTACTGGTACTACCCATTGATTTGTGTAGTGCCAGTACAAATGAAACATTTTTAAAATGTTTAAATCATTTCAATTTGAAGGCCGAGTAATTTAATTTTATATATTAATAATTTGTTTTTTACTATCTATATTGCAATTCTATACAAGTAACTAAAAATTTTGGTTTTAATTTATTAATATAGATTAATGGATAGCGGAGTTTGGGCCACATTAAAGCGGGGTCAAGTTGTGGCCAAATACCTAAGGTCAAGGAAAATTATATTTTGGTTGTACGGCGAGGAAGACTCATTTTTCACAACTTTGGAAACCCAAATCGTCGAAACCTTGTCATTGGGGCTCGGTTCGTCGATTTGGGTATTTCCAAAGTGTGAAATGTTACACTATACTGGGTTTTGTGCATTGCTTAGATCAAAGCTGGCAGACCATGCACAAAACCCAAGTATCATAGTATGCGACCCGAATATGTAAGATTTTTATATAATTATTATTTTCTAACTTTCACTAATTTATACATTGATTCAGGTCAACACAAACGATGGTGGCAGCAAAATGGCCCAGAGGCAGGGCCAATATCCGGTCATCGCCATTATTGCAGAGTACGCCTGGCAGTAGTCTGCAAGGACGTGGAGAGCTAACGCACGGTCGTGGTGGATTAATGCGTGGTCGTGGTGGATTAATGCGTGGTCGTGGTGGTGAGGTCCATGGACGCAGTGGACATACTTTCCCACCCTCTACAACAATTTACGCAGAGGCCCTCAGGTCGATCGTGTCAGTTGGTTAGTTTCAATAATAAAATATTTAAAAAAAATCAGTTATATAATGATATTATTAATTAAGAAATAGTCTATAATATTCAATAAATATTGTATAAATATTTAAATAGTTCAAATGGCTACAACATCGACGAATCACCAGGAATCACCAGTACACAATGTTTTTCGGGGACGAGGACGGGCACGGGGACGGCCTAACATATCTTGCCATTCGTGCGGGGCGTTTGGCCATTTGCGGCGGGATTGTCCTAAAAAATGTATGTACCTATATATACAATTAATTTAAAATTATGTATAATTTATTTCCATTTTAAACTTCAATGAAAACTTCGTAATCCACAAGAATAATTATATAATATAACATTTTATTCTATGCGCCACTGCAGTTTTTCAATGTTATATAACACAAACAATTTTTTTTTTTAACCAATAAACGAAAAACGAACAACTTCGCCAAAAAATAAAATATGATATCAATAAACATGATTTGATAATAATAAGTGGAGTTCGGAACTTAATTCACATAAAATGTACTAACTATGCATGCACTTATGCGCTTAAAAAGTTTAAATATGCTTTAAAATATGCACTTATTTTCTTTTATTAATGAAATATTTTCATAAATACAAATATTTTACTAAATTATGCATTACAAAAATACAAATATTTTAGTAAACTTAACGTAATTGTCAAGTATAAAATAAGAGAAAATAAGTAAATAGCTTGAAAAATGTTCTAGAAATAAAATTAATTATCTTTTAAAATGTTCCAATTAAATTACACATCTTTAAAGCCTAAATAAAAATTATAAAAATTTGGTACCTATTTGAAAATGATGATGCTAACAATAATGCCTAATGAGAACTCTCAAAATGAATATATGATAATTGTTTTTATTGCACCTTTTTCAAATTTTGTTATCAATTTATCAACAATTATTAAATATGTTCTAAAAAAGGGTGGTCAAGTGGGTGTCACTCTGCTGTACAGTAGGTTACAAGTAAGTCACTGTAAATGGATTGTGTTAAATTTGAATCCAATGATATAATATCATTGTATAAGAAAAACGCTTCTGAGCGAAGACGGTCAGTCAGTCTATAATATCTTACTAAGCGTATTTGATGATATTATTGAGAATAAAATAATTAATTTTAGTATTAAACACTAGTATTTACTATAGTTGGTTAAATTCATTTTTCCCCAAAAAAAAATACATTTTAAAATGCCATTGCGTGTATATAAAATATAACAATATACTCTAAAAGTTTCATATACCAACAAATAATATTTTTAAATTATAACAAAATAATTAAAATCGTTGTTCTTGGTTTAAATATGTAATTTTGTCCAAATTTGAAATTAAAACGTCTGTGTTTCTATATTTTTTAGATTTGTTGGTTACAGTATGGATGATTTATGAGAATCTTTGTTTTAAATTTTCAACCCTTAGTTATAAACACTGAACATTTTATATTTTTTTAATTACAATGATTGATAATTTTCGAGATTTTGATAAATTTTGTAAAAATTCAAACTTTAAATGCTTATAAAAAAAAATAGTGCCTATGTATTTTCAATATTTTTCAACTGCTATTCTATCAATATATCAGGAACCTTGTATTTAATTTTAAGACTTTTTGGTCCACCAAATAAAATCTTATTGGCAATTATAAACAAAAACACTAAAAAAAAAAAGATAACTGAAAATGTCTGTAAACAGCTCAAAACAAATCAAAATATTTTCAAAATTGTATGGTGTATAGGAAATGAGAATATAAACACTCAGTGAAATTTTCATGCATCTATACATTTTTCGTTTTCGATTTACAACCAAATAAGAAAAGCGCTACAAGAGATACCGAGTGAATATCCAATGATGTAAAATTATGAACTAAAAACGATCATAAAAATTTATTTTTACTTGCTTTTAGATATTTTATTTTTGATAAAAGTAGAAAAACGTATGTTAAATCTTGTGTAACATTTTAAAATCTTAGATTTAAAAAGAAAAATTTTTATGAAATTCTAACTCTAAATAATTTGCAAATTTTCGTCATTTTTACGTATTTGTCAACATTTCAACTTTAAATGCTTAGAAAAAAAATTGTGACTACAGATTTTTAATATTTTTTATCAACCTTTGAAACAATATATTAGGAGCATTCTATTAAATTTTCAAGAATTTTTAACCAATAAATAAAATTTTATTGATATTTATAGAAAAAAAAAACTAAAAAGATTGGAAATTGAAAATGTCTGTAAACAACTCAAAATATTTTGAAAACGGTATGGTGAATAGAAACTGCTCTTATAAACATTTAGTCAAAATTTCATGTATTTACCGTCAATTTTTTTAGAGTTACACCAAAAACCAAAATCGATTTTGTCGAAAATCAATGTTGCGTAAAAATTCCCGGTTTTTCCTTAATTGTCCATTTGTTTTACACGATACCTACTTTTGAAAACTACTGGAAAATGTAACAAAAAAAATAATTTAGTAAAAAATTAAAAAAAAAACACACATCATCGTAAAACCAATACATTCATCGCTTCGCTCAGAATCTAAAATGGTAAAATTAAGAAATATGTGATTAAAATTACCAAGTCATTGAATATGCAACAATATGCACTATAAACTTATAAATTATAATAACTTTTTCGTTGTGTTGTGAAAATAATTTCAATCTTTGGACTTATCTATAAATAACCCAATAAAAACATGCAATTGCAACAACATCCGAGCTCCAATAATTAGCGATGAACGTATAATTTGTAACATAAAATAATAACTATGAATATTACAAATAACGTTAATAAAAATTAAAAATAATGTTTGTGATTTTATTCTATTTTTATAATTTAACCGGGACAATAATAATGAGTAGCATTAACGACGTTTAAAATATGTGTCATAGTTATAGGCACATTATAATTTATTTTTGTAATGCCAATTGTAATTTGTTTTAATGTGTTATATTAATTTCTTATAATATTGCGTTTTGTAAAATGAAACCATATCAATTAGGACGCTAAACGATTTATTATTAATTCTGTTTTAAATGTTCTAAATTGATGTTCCATGTATTTTTTAAAACATTTTTGTGGTTATTGATATTAAGGTAAATTTAACTATAATCATAAATTTAACTATAAAAGTGAGTTAAAGGTATTTTGAATTTTCACATTTTTGTATTGTATCAACTTGACTAGGTACCTACAGCTCTATAATTAAAATATTGAAAAAAGCAACGAGATATTAGGCACTAGGCAGGCCCGGATTTATGGAATAATGGGCCATGGGGCAAAAATAATTAAAATGGGCCCCATTAAGACACCAAAAATGTAATACAATAAATAACCTTAAATATTTTTAAATTGTTTAGATGTTATAGATGAAAAACATTTAAAAACAATAATTGTAATTATTACACATAATTATAATATTTAAAATGTTTGATATCCACTCATGTATTTTTTTTCATACATTGTGACATTATAAAAATTAAAAAATATGTTAAAGTTGTAGCCCTCGATCACGTGATCTCGTGATATAAGAAAAAAACAGTACGAATTATTGTTTATAAAAAAATATAACTTGGATTAATCGCTTGGTATTTTTGAAGTTTTGTTCGAAAAATTCACATTAAACATATTAAATACTTACAATTTAAAATGCAAACGGTCGCGCAGCGTTTAACGGAAACTACATTTTGAAGTGTCGATTAAATTATTTTTGTAATTGATTAAAACCCACTTGGCCGCGTTGTTAACTAAATACAGTTAATTTTTTGTGACATTGATATTTAGAATTCTTAATTTTTGTCAGGGGGGGCCCCATAATATTGTGGGCCCTGGGGACGCGACTCCTCTGCCCTCCTCCCTTAGTCAGGGCCTGATATTAGGTAAAATTATTTGAATATTAAAAAAAAAACTAATATATCATAGTAGAATAAAATAATAATAAGTATAATATATTTAATGGTTAATAATACATATTCCATCATTAAAAATATAAAATAAATGTATTTCAGTATTTCATAATCAACTTTGATTTTATGTACCTACGTTAGGGTGTTCCTTAATTTTTGATTTTAAAATATGTTTGGTCTCACCCCCTAATTTTGTGCCTATATGTATAAAAACGAACTACAAAAAGTTTTGGTTCGATCAGATAAGGTTAACCCGTGCCGACTTGTGATTTAAGTTTGAACTTACTACATTTTTCAATATTTACGAAAATTTTCGACATTTTTGTAAATATTTCATTAACCTTTAGAAATATTGATATATTTAATACTACATATTTTAAAGTAAATTAAATTTGCTATAACTTTTATTTTATTACATTTTTTCATATCTCTAATGGTTCGTGAATTATATTGATTTGACTCTAAAAAAACACGATATCTTTGGAAATACGAGCAACATAGTAACGATTAATTATAATAAACAATGTTATAGAATAATTAATAATTATGTTAATGTTTTATAATATATATTAAAAAAATGAAATATTTTTATCATAAAAAAAAATTCTATAGAATAATGAAAATTAATATTGTTGTTGTAAGGTGCTTTTTTTACAATCTGGATAAATTTTCCGATGTTCTTGTACACATTTTAGTATAAATTGTTTTTGTTCTTCATCTAATGTGAGTGTAGAATTGTATTCTTCCATCAACTTCACGGCTCTCTCTGCAGTATCGTTAACTATTTTTAATGAATTAATAATTTTTTTACCATTTATGTAACTTTCACTAGATTCCCAAAAAGTCGGATCATGTTTTAAGAATCCGTCATCAATGTTAAATCGGGAAAATAGTTTTAAGCTTTCTTCTGTTATAAATGCGTCAATATTTTTTTCTGTAAAAATTATAATATTAAATATAATTAATTGCTTATTTTTTATTTAACGAATTATTAAACGTATTCAATATATTTTTTAAACTTAATGTTTATTTACTTACCAATAAATTTATCATCTATTTGGTTTGATTTAATTATCAATCGTTTGGCCGGATATTTTGTCGCTTTTTTTTTAAGGCTTTTACCATCTGACGCTTTACCTCTAGTGGTATAGAATCATCAAAGAAAGATAATGCAGCAGCCTCTTCAGTTAAATACCACAAATGGTTGCATAATTTTTGAATTGATACTCTAGATATTTCTCTATCAAATACTTCATATAATTTCATATCTTTTATAAATTGTAAGTCTTGATTTCGGGACTTATTTGACAATGGACAAGTAAACCAAGCTTTGACGTAAAATTTAATAATAAAAACACAAATTTCACCGATTGCTTTTTTTGTTAAGTCGGAAATATTGTATTGGCTTCTAAACAAAAATATTTTTAAGCAATAAATTGCTCGTGCCATCCACCGGGCTTGATGCATGGCTCCGGGAGGATGCATTTTAATTTTATTTTCCAAATTACCGCCAATAAAAATAAATATTAACTCCAAAAATTCACGATAATCTCCACGAGGCTGTTTAGTTTCTAATTTACTTTTAACAAAATTCAGAATATCTTCTTTAACATGTTCTAAAGCCACGCCACATGCCTGATCTTCAATTCCGATGTTATATTTGTTAATATCTAATTTATACCATTCTTTTTGAAAATTTTTAAATAATGGAATGGCTGGGCTTGATGTAACTTCTGGTATTTTAATTTCAAAAACAGATCTCAAAATTAGCTCATAAATATGATGCCTACAAGGAAGATATAATAGGTCTTTACCGAGTTTTTGTTCAATTAAAATACATGCTCCATTTAAGCGTCCTGTATTGGAAGCAGTTGTATCAAAACACAATGCCTGAACAATATCACATAATCCCCATTCTTGCAATGCATTACACACAGCTGCAGCCTGTTCTTTGCCTGTCGACCGCTCAAGTTGCGGAACATTTATAATTTGCTCGATATTCGTACTTGTTATCACAATTGGTAGTCGTTCTACAGTTGTATTTCTCATTTTAGTGTCTGGTAATAATTTCCCATCCCAATGTACAACCACGTAATTAGGTGCAGATTCTTTAAATCGTAATTTAATTAGTTCACTGCGCTCGCGACGATATATTTCTCGACACCTATGTATAGAAGTTTGATTTATAACATATTCCTCAACATTTAAATTTAAGGCTTCTAAAGTAGCTTGAAGAACATATACTGCATCCCGTATGCTTAACTGGCACCTATCTAAAGCTCCGGCTAGTTTTGGTGTAATAAAATTAATTTTTCCTCGGCATTTTTTTTTTTTCTGGAGGGGGCTCTATTTCTAGTGAAATATTCATCTCTAATTCTGACGAATCACTACTTTCTGGACTCTCATTTTCTGAAGTACTATCAAATTGAATAAAATTTAATGACGAAGTTGAGGGACGATCTTTATTATAATTATCTTTTCTATTTGATTCATTCAACTTTCGTTGAACGTTCTTATTTTCTTTTACTGTTCCTGTAATATCTTTACCTAAGAGACATCCTGGACGCCCGGGCAAACGTTGGTTCAATAAAAATTGTCTATCAACGTCAATTTTTATTAATTTTAAAGCATCGGAATGAGCAATATCGAATAATAAATTTAATTTATTTTTAAAATCGTATTCTTTTAATCTATATGACTCACCTACTTTTTTAGAATTTTTTTGGAGACTGCGCCATTCATTATATAATTTAATTAATTTGTCAATGCAATGTTGAATCGCTCGAATAGGAATTCTTGCTTTTTCCCAAAAAATACAACATTCACGCACAGCCAACGCTGCACTTTCCCTAACAACAAGGTTAACAGTTCGCATATTGTAAAAGAATACTGAAAGCATTTGACCGTTTGATTGAAGCTTGGAACCGTGAATTTGTGTCTCTTCAGACCCGATTAAAAATATTTGATAATCACTTCTCAGTTTTTTTGACATTTTTTTATTTATAATAATACAAAAACGGGATAAATTTGAAAGCATACAACGACAAACGACGGTAAATGTTAGATCTTCACTAAACAGCTATTACGATCAAACTAACATTAATAATAAGGTACAATTGTACCAAAATAAGAACCAGACTTATCTTGCTATTAAAACGTAATATCAAAATAATTAACCATACGAATAGGTACTATCTAATCTATTGATATTTAATTTTTATGTACGGAAATATAGAGAAATAATTAGGTGAAAGAGATTAGATTAATACATTATTATTGTGATCATTATACTTGTATTGTGATTGTTATATTACCAGCGATAATATGAAGGCAAAAATACATAAAATAACTTTATAGAAAATTTCATATGGGAGTTTTGTAACAATTATTTTAGCCCGCACAATAATTCATAATTATGAAAAACTACCTAAATTGTGTTTTTTTGGAGTCAAGTCGAAATACTTCACGAACCATTGGAGATATGAAAAAATGTAATAAAATAAAAGTTATAGCAAATTTAATTTACTTTAAAATATGTAGTATTAAAAATATCAATATTTCTAAAGGTTAACGAAATATTTATGAAAATGTTAAAAATTTTCGTAAATATTGAAAAATGTAGTAAGTTCAAACTTAAATCACAAGTCGGCACGGGTTAACCTTATCTGATCGAACCAAAACTTTTTGTAGTTCATTTTTATACATATAGGCACAATATTAGGGGGTGAGACCAAACATTTTATGATATTTTTTTCCCATCATCTATAGCTAAGGAACACCCTAACCTACGTACTTACAGTTAATTCTAATTTATTATTGAGTAGTAGTCCTTAATACATTATGAAACCTTACCTATAAGCTTATAAATTTCATTTCAGATATTAGGAAAATAAAATATAACTGGTAAACTCACAATATAAAAAGCCTTCACTTTTAGCAATTTTACTAAAATGAAAAACCGAAAATTAACACATTCACGGGTTTTCATACCAATACGTTTATAAATTCGCAACTAAAGAATAAAAAGTTCCTAAATTCTCATGAAGGCTAAAATCTACAAAACATAGATAAAATATACGACCGCGATAAGGCGATGAACCAACAACGCGATTGTTAAGTTCACCTTTGTGATCGTGTCTAATGACTTATGAGTTCAGACAAAATAACAGTTTGTCAGAGAAAAACCCGAAATTGTATGGTCTAAAGTATGCGTGATAACGTAAAAAAATTATTAAAGTATAATTTTAGTTAAGGATGTATGAAAAATGAAATTGTAATGTTCAGATTTTAATATAATTATTTCTTTTTTTCCAGGAATCGAAGAATTTTTTTATATTTTTAATTATACTACATACTATTTTTATACAATTTTTTTTTAATTTTACAATGATTTTTTAAATAAGTACCTAATTATAAACCCTTTTTTTTATTATATATATTGGAAACGTGTGGGAACGCCAGGCTAACAACCACAATACCTACCATAATATCTCCCCATACCTTCCATTATTATACTTTATACATTATTGTATTATTACAATAACACATTATATTATATTTGAATATATTGCAATTATTACTTATACAACTCATATAGTTTCCAGTTTTACACTTTTTAATGTCAATTAAATTTGTAACATAATATAATTTATTATAAATACTATTATTACGTAAATATTATTCATTATCATTTATCAATGATATAGTATGCAAAGGAAAACAAATATATGTTCATTTATATTTCTTCTTGTATATCTTCAGCTATAGAAATTAATATTATAATATGTACTATGCTCATTGAGTTTAATTACATTCTACTTTATACACCTATAAATTATAAGTTATAACTAAAATCTAATTATTAATTTAGTGGTGATACATAAACATAAGTTTTATATTATATTTAATGTTCATTGTTGTTATTTACTGTTAAAAAAATAAATAGATGTTTTAAAAAAAAAAATTGATTCTAAATTAGAAATTAAAAATGTATACATCAGTCATCAGATATACAACCAACCTCTTTATTAGAATGTGTTTAAGTTCTAATCAACCCTTGTTAATATAAAGTTAAGGATTAGTAAGTATTCAAATGTAAACTAATAATAAAATACTGAAATATATATAAGCACGTAAATATGATATTTTTCATTTTGTAATATTTTTGTATACTTTGATATTTTTTTATTTACATAATATAATTGATATTTTAATTTACATTGGATATATGTCTAAGTAGTCTTATAAATATCAATATTGTATCTATTATATTGTTTACTTGTATTAACAGTAAATATATATGTTACAGAATATTATCTAGATATAAGCAGAGATATACCAAGTTAGGAACCTAAATTATACTAAAATGCATTGGTAATTTGTAACTAGTTCCAACATATAAGTCACAGCTAGGTATAGAGATGTACTAAACGTGTAAACAAAACATAACTATCTATAGAAATTGATTGCATCATATGTTCGGTCAACAAGGATATAAAATCATAAATGCTATTTGTAACTAAAATAGAATGGTATTTTTTTTAGAATAAATTAAAGCATTGAATACATAATAGTACAACATTTAAAAACTAAAATGTATGGTTGATTAATATAAAATGTACAAAAATTTACCACACTGAGGCATCTACCGACAATGGTATAATATGTATACACTTTTATTTTTCTGGAGCCCAAGTCCGCCGAGTGCCCCCTTCGAAATATACAAATTTTGAATCTTCTTAGGTTGCCCTTTCGATTAAAAATGGTTTGACATGTAGCATTTTGGGTGTTCATTTCGAAAAATCGGTTCTAAATACACCGCGCAGCCGATTTGCCCCTAAACTCATAAATACCTAATACTTTAAATCGTATTATTTTTGTAGAGCCCAAGTCCGCCGAGTGCCCCCTTCGAAATATACAAATTTTGAATCTTCTTAGGTTGCCCTTTCGATTAAAATTGGTTTGACAAGTAGCATTTTGGGTGTTCATTTCGAAAAATCTGTTCTAAGTACACCGCACAGTAGAAATTCGGCAATATCGTAAAAATCACATAGTTGCAATCTTGTTATTTTATCATAACAAGATATCAATCAATATTTTATTCATCTTGTTGTTATTGCACTCTATTGATGTTTAAATTTACATTATAAGATGTATATCACTTGCAGTTGATTTTTTTTGATTTCATGAATACATTGTACTATGATATAGTCATATATTAGCAGGGGAATTTCGTTGTGTTATTGGTTGGATTTCTAGGATATTAACAGCTTCATTTCTCCAGTCTCCATTTCTAATTATTTCATGAGTGTTTGTGTCTTCTTTATCAAATGTTATGTTTGATGCATAAGAGGTACTAGTTCTTCTTAAAAAATTATGCAATGTACAAATTGCTAAAACAACTAACTTTATTTTATCTGGTGACATGTGTATGGCTGTATGCAAAACTCTGAACCTACTTGCCAAAAGTCCAAATGTGTTTTCAACTAAATTTCTGCCTCTTGATAGTCTATAATTGAAAATTCTTTCTTCGTGTGAAATATTGCTACCCGGATATGGTTTCATTACATGTTTGTGTAAAGCAAATGCATCATCAGCCAAAAATGTAAAATTTAAATTTTCATCAGTGTCATCGTTTTCAGGCAAATTTAGTGTCTCATTCTGTAATTGTTGGTAGAATTTGGTGTGCTCTATGACTCCCCCATCAGAACACCTACCATTTTTGCCAACATCAACAAATATAAATTCATAATTTGAGTTTACCAATGCCATTAAAACTATACTATAAAATCCCTTATAATTATAATAGAGGGCTCCAGAATCTTTTGGTGGTATTATCCTTATATGTTTCCCATCGAGAGCACCTCCACAATTTATAACTTGCCAGCGATTTTTAAATCCATTGCTAATTTCTTTCCATTCACCCTTAGTTTTTGGAAACTATAAATAACAAAAAATATTCAAAGTTATAATTGGTGATTCGTTTGTGTTTCTTATACTAATATTATTAATATATATTTATTTAATAGGTAGGTAGTTTTAACTATCTACTTAGTTGATATAATTTTACATATATTTTAAGAAACTTCAACCATACCTTCACCCTATTTTGCTGTTAAAGAAACACAAAAGAAAAGAAAGAAGGATGACAGTCAATTGTTTGTCAAAACTATTACACAAGCTATTCAGGGTTGCAAAGATATAGACGAGTATGAGGCTTTTGGCATTTGTGTTGCTGCCAAGGTGCGGAAAATGAGTGAAACCCAGTATCTGATGGCAGAACCTTTGATTAACTCAATACTATCCAAAGGACTGTCAAATCATTTAACTCCTGATACTGTAATAGGACAGCAAAATTCCATTGGTAATAATTTATTTTTTATTGAATTTAAAAATAGATATTTTTTATAATAGTACCTATATTTATATAGTATATTTTTTTACAGAAAATATCTTTAATTTTACTTGTTTATAATTTAATTGTATACTAAATATAAACCTTCAAAATGTCATATTCATTGTAGCAGGGATTATAATATACAATATAATATACCTACTTTATAAATATAATTTCCTACACTAATATTTACTATTTGTTTGACAGATTATTCACATGGCCATGGACCAAGTAGTGGGATACCGATGTCTACCAACTCTTATACAGCTCAACCCAACACTATAGACAACTCAACCTTAAGCTAAACCTATCCTGTAAGTTTTATATCTCCTGCCATTAACAACAATACCCATGGATTCGCCTATCCGAGCTATACTAACTGTAATAGGATTGATGATGAACCTGGTGATAATTCTGAAGATGATAGTTCTCTTTTAAAATTATAAAATAGCATGTATTTAATATAAAAATTTAATATTTAGTAATGGGAAGTTCCTTGGTTAATTCTTTTAATTTTTTTTAAATTTAACAAGTTGTTTTAATTAATTTATGTTATTTTTTGTTAGCTCATATAAACTGTGAGACGTTTTAATTATTATATTTTTAAAAATGTGTTTATTCTAACATGATAACATACTATCATATAGCTTTATGGCAGTTCATATATATTATTATTTATTTACATGAAAGTTCTTTTCTCTATTGTTTTTAGTTTTTTAATTTAACAAGTTGTTTTAATTAATTTATGTTATTTTTTGTTTGCTCATATAAACTGTGAGTAGTTTTCGTTATTATAATTTTTTAAATTTATTTGTTTTAATTAAAAATACCTTTGTCAGTTCTTTAATTTTTTTGATTTAACAAGCTGTTTTTATTCAACATATTTTTTCAGAATATTTTATACTTTCACTTATATTTATTTTTAATTAAAATAAAAAACAGAATTATAAAATGTATTAGTTTAATTATTTTTTATGTTTTAGCTATTTATTTGTTCAATAGAATAAAATACTTTTTGTAGATACGTTCAGATAATTTGTATGAAAATAATCAAGCCAGCCAATCTCTGGAACTATTAGACCAGTTTAAAGTTATCCACTGGGCCTACGCCGAGGGTGCTTGTTGAAAGGGGGGCGCCTCAATGATATAATATTAAAACTGAGAAAATTATACGAATATAGTTCTAATATTCTATCCATTCTATTGTTTACGGTAGGTAATAGGTATATAATAATTTAATATAAAATAATATATCTTAATTAAACTGTATTAATGATAGTTTTATCTTATGGACACATATCTTTGTAAAACAAAACCCTAAATAGTTAAAATATATGACTTACAGTTCAATAATTCTTTTTCAACACTTGATACAGCGCAGCACAAGTTTCTGGAATTATTTCACATAGGCTGGGTGCAGAAATAGCAGTTGAAAATTTTAATCTCTGGTATGACATACCAGAAGCAAGAAATGTTAGAGTTGCTATTAATCTTTGCTGTGGAGGAATACTTTCCCTCATAACCGTATCTTCTTTTTGTATAAGTGGCCCAATTAAACCTAGGTATACATTTTATTTATTGAAATAAATTTTGGATGATAAAATAGAAACCACATGGTAACTTAACAACATACTTACTCAGTAAGTAATCAAATGTAGTACCATCAATCCTCAAATAGTTTATGAAATCTTCTGGATTATTAGTTCTCAGTTCTTGGAGTAATGGTAAATGACCAAATTTGGTTTTATCCGACATCCAATTTTTCATCCATACTGATCTTGGTGATCGGGCTTTCAACATGTTCATGTAAACATAATAAACCCCAGCATATCCAAGTATTGTTTTCTTTCTTCTTGTAGATGACATAATTATTCTAAATATTCTAATTATTAACTCTCTATACTCAAAGAGCTTAATTAGAATTAAAAAATATTATAATAACACATACGTAGGTACGTAGGTATTTAAAATAAATGCAAGTCATGCTCAGTTGAATTTACAGAGGAAAGTGGTCTAATTTTTAAAATGACTGGAGGAAACTCCATCATTTATAAAATCATGTGTAAACCCTATTCACACGGAAAGTTTTGTCCTCTTACATTACAAATGCTCATTCCATCACGAGTGATGGAATTTGGTACCTAATTAAAATTAGCAAATGATAGTCATGTACAATCAATCGCTTGGCAAAAACTTATGCGGTCCTATCACGCGTGATAGTCATTTGGTTAATTTTTCAATACCAGACGATAGAACGTCTCGTTCCATCCTTTCCAATATTACGCGGGATGGACCGTGCCATTCCAAAACTCTACTAAATCATCTCCGTCTAAATGCAGCTATTATATCTATTTACTAATTTTGTGGTTTTAGGTCAACTCTGATGGCTAAATGCCTAAATCGTCATACACTGAACGTACTGCCAACTCACCAACGTCACCTGAACAACCTTTGCATATAATCACCAAATTTCTCAATGAACTTAAATCAATACTTAACCCACTCCTAATTTTACTCACATCCCTATTAAACAAAAATCCCATTCCATAACTTACTCATCGTTCCTTCCATACATCTATATTATCGTGTATTTACATATAATGTTAATGTTATAGATTTTTAGTAGTTAAATTGTATTGTTACATTAAAATATCAATTAATTGTAAAGCTAATATAACTTTTGGTTGAAGCTAATAAAAAAAAAAATTGTGGTATGTTTTTTTTTCCGAAATAAATTAAAACGTACATTTTTTCCTATTCCCTTTTAGTTTTTATGGTGATATAGAAGTCAATAATAACTAATAAGTAATATACCTTAGTCCTTACTTATATAGTTTATACTTTATATTATACGTAATACCATATTATAATAAAGTTTATTATATCATGTATAATACCATTCAGTACAGTATATATGTTACGGGCAATGTGAACCACGATGTTTTTTTTTTAATAGTTTATTCATGTTTCATATAATTAATATTACCATTACTATTACTATTTAAAAGTTTAATACTATTATTAATTTTATTAAATCTTATCATATTATAATAAAAACTATTACAAATATTTTGATGAAATAACAAAAAAAAATATTAAATATTATCATTTTATTTTTATTATAAATTATTTTATTATATTACCTATTTATTTGCACAAGATTTAGAAGCATGGCACTTGGAATTGCATAATCTTTCTGCTTTTCTACACTTGCATTTATTTGTTTTGCAACCTTGTGTACAAGAACACCGATCATAACCTTTATTTATATGAAACATGAATAAACTATTAAAAAAAACATCGTGGTTCACATTGCCCGGGCAGGACTACATTGACCGGGCAATGTGTACATTGCCCGGTATTCCACATTGCCCGTAACATATATATATAATACACTTAAGGTACAGTGACATATTTTGTTGTCTTCGTCTTACATGTGCGCAACAATGCAAATTTTGACTGGCTCAGTAAAACACATTTATTTGCGTTAGATTAAAAATTTGAGTGAATTGAACTCTTATAAAAATTTAAAGGTAAGTTTATTATCTAGGGTTTTTGTTATATTTTAACGAGTATAATTATTTTAAGATTAGGTACTCCTAGATAATTAATTTTGTATTATGTGTTTGTAATACGGAGGCAACGCATGCGGAGCGCGGAGTATCTACTCTTTTATTTAATTTATACAAATTAGCACAATAAGTTTATATTATGACGAGAGTAGTAGGTACAGTAGGTATATATGACATAAATGGTATGAATGGTATGATTAAAGTAGTAGGCAGTAGGCAGTAGCCACCCATTATAGTGACTCTAGGTTAGTTGATTAATTTTTTTTATATATATATTTTACGTGCGTTAGATATTAAAGTTTTCCAAAAGGTCAAATGACGTACTCAGGTACTCTTAACTAGAAAAAGAAAGATTTTGTGTGATTTAAATGGTCTGTGTTGCGCGTGAGTCAGAGAGAGAAAACAAATGGTGCGCTATTATCCTTTTAAGAGCGAAGCAGTGAAATTTGTTAATAATAGTAGAGCGTGGATTTTTGTGCAATTGAATATTTTTGGATTTTTGTCGGTAATCTTTACGAATCACAATAGTTTGAAATTATTAGCGAAATGGTTTTTTCAAATTTCTGCATATTGTGGTTGGGCCAACAAAATTAAAGCTGTGATTTACAGCAAAGTGATCGAGTAAATTGTACATCGAAAACAAAATTAAATTTTCAATTACGATAATACAGATTACAACGCGGAAATGTACATTTTTAAATAGGAACCTAACCTAACATTTTTTTAAAAAGGTATAATAATATATTTGGTCAAGTGGAAAAATCAAAAATAAATTTTGTAGGCACTAAATAATAATTTAAGTAAATATAAGATCACAGATTAAACTTGTATGTCTAATCGTAATCGCTCTTGCTAAAATATATTATTAATTGATAATATTTAAATATACAAATAGGTATTAATATTAAATAGTACACATTTCAACATTTGTGATGTTTATAAATACAATTTTCTCGCATATTTGTTACATGTTTTTACGATTTTGATTGCAAATATCAATATTTTGATATTTTTTAGTGTATAAAAATCGCGCTCTAAATTAATATAATACATTGAAGATTATTCATCTCGTATAATATTATGATAACGGGGCTCAAAAAATCTGGAAATAGCTATATTAGGTATTTAGGTGCCAATTGACTTATAAATACTATAATAAATAATAAGAACATAACTTAGTTCGAACTTTAATCTTTATATTTTCGCACATATGAGGACGTCTCTACGTCAGCGTATACAGAGTACTATTTAGTATTCTCTTTATTACCCACACGAAATATAGCAAATTTACCGAAACTAAAATATAAAATTAGACGAAACACCGCGAGGACTTTCCCGGACATATATAGACATCCCAAGTGACACACTCCATCACTATTATAGTTTATAACTTTTTATTGTTTGAAATTATGATGACCAAAATTCCCGAGTAGCAATTATATCGTTCAGTGTCGGTTTCTTTAAACAGTGCATTTTCGACGGTTCTAACACGGTGTTGGAACTGTGTTTTGGTGCAGTTTTTAAACTCAAAATTTAATTATGGTTCATGGTCAGTATTACCGACACTGAATGGTGCTGATAAAGTGCAAATGCACCGACGTCAATTAAACGGTTCAGTGGACGTGTTTTGATACCGTCGGTTAATTCATTGAATGTTTGTGAAAACGGTGTAAACACGGTTATTTAAAACTTAATATACACGGTTCAGAGTCTGTGTTTGCGACACTGAATGGTGCTATGAAAGTGCAAATGCACTGATCGAAATTAAACGGTTCAGTGAACGTGTTTTGACACCGTCGTCGGTTAATTCACTGAATGTTTGTGAAAACGATGTAAACACGGTTATTTAAAACTTAATATACACGGTATTTAGTCGGTGTTTCTAACTTATTAACTTAAAGCTGGAGTTTTGGTGCATTTTGTAACCAAAAATTCATGCACCTAAAGGCTAAATTATTTAATAGTTTGAGGTAGGTGTCATTAATGTCCAAAAACACCGACCGGTGCTAATTAGCATATTCGAATATTTAAAGGTAGGTACCGAAAAAACAATTAAAAGAACATCTGTGGACCTGTGGTATATCAGATAATCGATGTTCGGTTCAGAGAAAGTTCAATATCACCGTTTTTAATTACCATGTATGCACTGTGTGCTAGCACCGCCAAATAAAACCTCGTTTATGTTGTTATTTATACGAAGTCGTTATTATGACTATAGTGTTAACTGATAATAATTGCCGCCAAATCATTGTTCTTGCCGTTCTTGGTTAATAATTTTCTCCGAGCGGCGCGCGTTATTCACTTGCGGTATTATTGTCTCGTGTCGACTCCAACGCCTTACTCAGTTTTAGTGATTTCCTGTACTTCTTACTTACCCAGTGGCAAGTAATAGCATTGTGTTGGGAATTTGAAATTTGAATTTACTACTTTGTCATCATGTAAGTATATATATATACACATATTAATATTCATTATTAGTTTATAGGCATAATACTCATGATCATTGACCACCCCCCTAGAAAAATTGCGTATTAGACCATAATAATCATAATGCTAAAAGTCTGTACCTACTATTACTTCGGTTAGTTTAATGTGTTGAAAATATTTATTGTAAAAATACATTTTTAAATAGGTACCTATTTACAATTTATATTCTATATGTTTACTTATGTCCAATAATATACATGTAATTGTCATGTTTAACTTGGTTACAATAAACTTATATACATTACCTAGGTACCTAAAATGTTTATGACAAAACTTATCAAGTGATGTAAAATGTTAAGGTGTGGTTTTATATTTAGGCATAATCATGCACACTGCACATTACCAGAATTATATGCTTGGTAATCATTAGAGTCCGGATTTGTATGCATTTACATATTTGTAATGAGTGTATGCATTTTGATGGGAGTAAGAAATGTGGACGATTTGTGTAACAGATAATGCATAGAAAAAATTTTATTTTGCATATAAATGCATATTTTAGAAATGACTGCATATTTGAAAATGTTTGCATATTCAAGCATATTTTGTATAAAAGCTTATTAAGCCAATTATTTTGTTTCAATTTCCTCGTAGAAATTATTATTAGTTCATTACGTATTGTTGGGAAATAAATGTTATTTCCGTATGTTATATTTTTGGACAGTTTATGTTAAAATTATATTTCGTTTATCACAAGTCACAACCGGTCATCGACAACAATACTGACTGGTTTTATTATTAGACTTATATTTTGTAAACACGCCGCGAAGTGTTGTCGCGTTGCCGTTGTCGGGCTCGGGCATAATCGTCATTCGTCAGTCAATATTGTGCACTAGTGCCCATATATAATTCGTGATCCGCGTTCCGTGAATTTGTAAATTAAAATTTTATTTCATTACAATTTATACATTTTAAAATGCCGAAAAGTCGAAGCACTGTTCCAACTTTAATAAAAACATGGATTGCTCTTTATAATACAACAGACGAAACCATTTTTACCACGGACGGCGCTGTAGTATTTTGTCAATTGTGTGACAAAAAAATTGTGTGCTCAAAAAAATTTCAATTACAACAACACGTTGATACCGCTTTACATAATAATGCTCTAAAACGTAGAGGAAATGAAAAAAAAAAACAATTATTTGTATTAGATGCAAAACCGAAATCCGGTAACGTTTTTAATGAGGATCTTTGTGCAGCTTTGGTAGTATCTAATATACCTTGGAATAAACTTCAAATTCCCGAATTCAAGAATTTTTTGGAGAAGTATACAGGTAAGCATATTCCTGACGAGAGTACATTAAGGAAAAATTATCTTGGTCCATGTTATGATAATGTTATTATTGCAATCAGAGAAGTTATTGGTAACTCAGATATTTGGATTGCTGTTGACGAAACAACTGATACAAACGGCCGTTACATAGCAAATTTAATAGTTGGCGTTTTAAAACATGATACACCAAGTCAACCCTATCTTTTAGCATGTAAAGAACTGCCTAAAACAAATCATTCTACAGTATCTCGGTTCATTAATGACAACTTAAAAATATTATGGCCTGCAGGGGGAAACGATGAAAATCTACGGTTGTTTTTATCAGATGCAGCACCATATATGGTGAAAACAGGAGATTCATTAAAGGTCTTTTACCCAAATATCGTTCACGTAACATGTGTAGCACATATGTTAAACAGAGTGGCAGAAAAAGTTAGAGAATTGTTCCCTAATGTAAACAAATTGATTAACAATGTAAAAAAATGTTTTTTAAAGTCACCTTCCCGTATTTAACTTTATAAAGAAACACTACCCGGTTTGCCATTGCCTCCTGAACCAGTTATTACAAGGTGGGGTACATGGATAGAAGCAGTTATATTTAATGCAAATAACTATGAAGGTATTAAAACTGTAGTAGAAAAACTAGACAATGATTTGTCAGCAAGTGTTGAGAGTTGTAAGAAAATGTTCAATTTGCCTACAGTAAAAAATGATTTAGCATTTATAAAAATTAACTTTTCTGGACTCATTCAGGCAATTACAAATTTAGAAGATACTAAATTGACTTTAGTACAATCATTAGAGATTATGAAAAATATCATTTCAGAACTATCAAATATACAGGGTGACAAAGGTTCTATTATAAAAACTAAAATAACTCAATTGCATCAAAAAAATAAAGGGTTTCAAGTAATGGAACAAATTGGACAAATTATATCAGGTAACAATGAAATACAACTTCCAGAAAACTTCAACCCTTGCTCCGTAGCCAACATGAAATATGCACCACTGACATCAGTAGATGTGGAAAGATCGTTTAGTCTGTATAAACATATACTGAGTGATAGAAGGACAAATATGACACCTGAGCACATAGAAAAATATATAATTGTCAACTCTTTTTATAAAAATTAAAAATCATACATTGTATCTATTTATCAAAATATTTTTTATTAATAACAAAATTATGTTTTTATTGGTTTATATATATTTTTTTTTTTTTATAAAATGTCTTTATATTGTATTTTTTTCATAAATATGTACCAAAGATATGGTATAAGAGGATTTAATAATTTTTTTATTTTTTATTAATCTTAATTAAAGTATTTGTTTTATTTGTTGAATACATTTTTAAATATTTACTGTTCTTTAATACATGTTTAAAGTTGATGTCTATAATTAAAAAATTAAGTTCATCTAATTTTGTTGAATTATAATTTATGGAAAAAATTTAAAAAAATATATTAAAATGCATATATTTTGGGTATAAGAGCATATTTTTGCATATTCTTAAAAAAAAATAAGAGCATATCAAGTGCATATTTTGAAGTTTTTTGATGCATAAATGCATACTATTTTGGCCTTTTTTAGTGCATACAAATCCGGACTCTAGTAATCAATAATAACTAAACGAACTTAAATAATTGTATTATTAATGATAAAACCCTTTATTGATATTTTATAAAATATGCGTTAATTTAATTTTTTTTAGATTCTGAGCGGAGCGATGAATGTATTGGTTTTACAATGATGTGTGTTTTTTTTTTTATTTTTTTTTTTATTTTTTTTGTGTCTGTCATCACGTTTTGGGACAGTAAAAGTGCTTAGATTTTCTTCAATAGTACCTTTTCTGATAGGAAAGTGAATCTAGTTGGTACTTTGGGGGGTCAAAAGTAAACATTTTCCAGTAGTTTTCAAAAGTACCGTGAAAAACAAATGGAAAATTAAGGAAAAAACGGGAATTTTTACGCAACATTGATTTTCGATAAAATCGATTTTGGTTTTTGGTGTAAGTCTAAAAAAAATGACGGTAAATACATGAAATTTTTACTGAATGTTTATATAAGCAGTTTCTATATACCATACCGTTTTCAAAATATTTTGACTTATTTTGAGCTGTTTACAGACATTTTAAATTTCCAATCTTTTTGGTTTTTTTTTTTTTAAAATCAATAACATTTTATTTATTCGTTAAAAATTCTTGAAAATGTAATAGAATGCTCCTAATATATTGTTTCAAAGGCACATGAAAAATATTAAAAATCTGTAGTCACAATTTTTTTTTTTAAGCATTTAAAGTTGAAATTTTGACAAATTACGTAAAAATGACGAAAATTTGCAAATTATTTGGAGTTAGAAATTCATAAAAATTTTTCTTTTTAAATCTAAGGTTTTAAATTTTAACACAAGATTTAACGTAAGTTTTTCTACTTTTATCAAAAATAAAATATCTAAAAGCAATTAAAAATAATTTTTTATGAGTGTTTTAAGTTCATAATTTTACAACATAGGATATTCACTCGATTTCTCATGTAGCGTTTTTCTTATTTGGTTGTAATTCAAAAACGAATAATTGTAGATGCATGAAAATTTCACTAAATGTTTATATTCTCATTTTCTATACACCATTCAATTTTGAAAATATTTTGATTTGTTTTGAGCTGTTTACAGACATTTTTAGTTTTCAATTTTTTTAGTTTTTTTTTTTATAATTGTCAATAAAATTTTATTTGGTGGGCCAAAAAGTCTGAAAATTTAATACAAGCTTTTTTATATATTGTTACAATATCAGTTGAAAAATTTTAAAAATACATAGGCACGATTTTTTTTTATAAGCATTTAAAGTTCGAATTTTGACAAAATTTGTCAAAATCTCGAAAATTATAAATCATTGTAATTAAAAAATTATAAAATGTTCAGTTTTTATAACTAAGTGTTGAAAATTTAAAACAAAAATTCTCATAAATAAATCATACTGTAACCAAAAAATCTAAAAAATATATCAACACATTTATTTTTTACAGACATTTTAATTTCAAATTTAGACAAAATTTCATATTTAAACCAAGAATAATGATTTTAGTTATTTTGATATAATTTAAAAATATTATTTGTTGGTATATGAAACTTTTAGAATATATTGTTATATTTTATATACACGCAATGGCATTTTAAAATATAATTTTTTTGAGAAAAATGAATTTAACCAACTATAGTAAATACTAATGCCTATAATACTAAAATTAATTAGTTTATTCACAATAATATCATCAAATACATTTAGACTTAGTAAGATATTATAGACTGACTGACCGTCTTCCCTCAGAATCGTTTTTCTTATTCAATGATATTATATCATTGGATTAAATTATTAAAATCTAACACAATCCATTACAGTGACTCACTTGTAACCTACTGTACAGCAGAGCGACATACACTTACCCGCCCTTTTTTTAACTTGGTATTCAAAACATGAGTATAAGATATAAGTGGTCCGTAGAATTTACAGTCATGGATTTAGTGGTGCGTGAGGTCCAAAAGGTTGGCGACCGCTGGAGTAAAGGACAAAGTAAATTTAATTATGATGGCCACACCACATAAAACATCTTGAGTTTCATTGACGTGGTTTTTTAGGCCGTTAGCATTGAAAAGAATGACGAAAATGATTTTGAAGTGAGCTATTTATTTGTCATTTTTATTATTTAAGAGAGATGAGATAACTTGTGTTAGGAATGTAATTAGAGGGTTAATTACTGACTTAAATTCATCAAGGAAACTTTTTTTTGTGAAAATCTAATACAGGAGAAGGATGGGTGCTATCTCTCGACTAGTTTGAAGTAGTATGGGCATATGTTCTCTGGGACTAAGAGCGAGGGATGGTGCTAGAGTTTTTAGTTTCCAGAGGTGGGTGGCTTCCTTTTACATTGGTATTATCATTAGCAGACTTAAAATTAACATTATCTTGTAAACTAATTTTTTGTTTGGACGTTGCATCCTCGATAGTTGGCTGGATAGTCTCCTGAACAATGAGCACATTTTGGAGGGAGATCACGAGAGTTTGGGCAATCAGCAGCTGGTGCTCCCCACCACAGCGGACATATCTGGATTGATAGCCACAATATGCTCAAGTGTGGCCGTATTGTTGGCAATTGAAGCATTAACTTATCGTTTTTGATTCATATGCGGTTTTTCTATTTTGATTTTGGTGTGCAATAGCGATGATAGTTGGAAAATTTCGTTTGCTTTAGTAGTAGGTTCAAGATCAACGAAGAAGAGGGGAAGCGATTTTGGGTCACCTTATGGAGAACATTAGTAACTTGTCTTACCTCAAATTGGCAAACAGCTAACTCTTCTTTGATTAAATTTAATGGTTTGGTTGGATGGAGGTTACGGATTACGACTCGTAGAGGCTTGTCCTTCTTGAGCTGGTACGTACGGAACTCAGCTTTTTCATCTCTAAGAAGGTGCACTAATGCTCTGTATGCGTCAGGTTTGACATTTGAATTTTTGAACTATCAGTCGTTGACTTACATATAAAGTTATCGACGCAAATGAGCTCAATTAAGGCCAGACATAGTGCAGAGAAGTCTTCAACTCCTTTAACGAAGATTGGAAGAGGTGGTTTGATTGTATCCGGAATATTCAACTGATTTGAATCGGTAATATTGTCATCCATGTTTCCGTCTGTATTAACATTTTGAGAGAACTTCAAATCGGTGTTTTCCACTCACCTTCTGGTGGACTTTTAGTTTTGATTATATTTTTGGTCGAATGAGATAAAATATTTTTATTTGCGTTTTTGGACGAGGTATTATAGCAGGTTTATTATTAAAACTTTGCATTTTTAGAAATAGATAAAACTGTGATTAGTTTAATTAACAGTAACGTCGACAAAGACTGCACAGCGTTAGTGTATTTATTAATATAATAATAATTATAATAATGTAACCGTGGCGGCACTTGATAAGAAACAGCGTATACAGTAACGCGCATATGTATACATATACAATACAATTGTGACTATATATTTTTAATATTTTTCAAGTCATTGTAACAATATATTAGGATCCTTGTAATACATTTTCAAGCTTTTTTACCCAACAGTTAAAATTTAATTGACATTCATAGAAAAAAAAAACCTCAAATAAATAGGAAACCGATAATGCCCGTAACCAGTTCAATACAATTCAAAATGTTTTGAAAATTTTATTGTCTGTAGAAAAAAATGCTATTTTAAGCAACCAGTGAACATGTATCTGCGGTAATTTGTTTTAGAGTTATACCAAAATCCAAAATCGAATTTGCGTAAAAATTCCCGTTTTTCCTTAATTTTTTTTTTTTGTTTTTCTCTGCGCTTTTGAAAACTATTGGAAATTTTAAAAAATGACCTCCCGAAGCACCGACTAGATTCACTTTCCCATCAAACAAGATTCTGTTGAAGCATTATTTTGACTACTTATCGTGTATACAGACACAAAAAAAAATAAAAAAAGTAAAAACACGCATCATTGTAAAATCAATACATTCATCACTAGGGTTAGAATCTAAAACAATAAATTCCCTATGCTTGGCATGTAAAAACGAATTAAAACATAATTACGGTCTAACGAACCATATATTTTCGCTCCGGCTAGGCGTGTTCGATTTTTATCCTTCCTTCTTTTTTGTTTTCTTATTAAGGTGGTTCTAGTCAGATTGGATTTTTCATGCATTTAGACCAATAAGCTGGCGAAAAATACACATACTTCTAGTAGTCAAATTTTAATTTTGAATACTTATTTGAATTCGTTAGCCTCTTTTCTATGATCTGTAGGAAAAACTTTTTCATCTTTTTGTCTTGTTAGCACTTAACAGTGAAAGTTAAATTTGAGAAATCAAGCAGTCATTTGAAACCGAAGTATACGTAAATTATCCAAAATATCCAAAATCGGTTTCCTACAAATCATAGAAAAGAGGCTGACGAATTCAAATAATTTTTCAAAATTGAAATTGGACCACTATAAGTATGTGTATTTTTCGCCAGCTTATTAGCATTCATTTTTATAGAGGCACCGCTAAGTATTTCATTCATTTATCGATTACCGAGACCTTAATTAACCAACCTAACCTTACCGATAAACCGATAACTTTTTTTTTCAAATAAATCAAATTCTGCGGTTTTTCTCATTTTAATAAAACATAATTGAAGACTATTAAAGAGGTTAATGATTAAAAACATTTTATTTTCGTAGGCCATCAGCACAGACGCACAGTGCCTATGTCTATTATAGTGCCTACTGCCTATGCTCCACTATACGTAAGCCGAATACCGTAGGCGAAAATCGTCAAAAATTGATAACCATAGATTATACGTTGTGTGACGTTCATAGGCATAATTTAGGTGGCTAGGGGGCTTACTCCCCCCCTAGTTCTATTCAAATCCCCCTACATTTTTAAATATATTCATTCTTAAATCCATAAACAGTAACTAACAAAAAAATGTAATTGTGGGATTTTAGCCAACTAGATAGTCTGCAGTGTACAATTATGTTGTCAAATCAAATTCCAGATATTTATGGTAAGAGTTGCATTAACTATTATCAAGTTATTGATTGCGTTGTTACTAACTAAAAAAAGGGGGTTAAGTGGATGTCGCTCTGCTGTACAGTAGGTTACAAGTAGATCACTGTATAAATTTGAATTCAATGATATAATATCATTGTATACGAAAAACGATTCTGAGCGGAGACGTCAGTTAGTAATTGATCAAATTATATTGATATTGTTATTTTACAGACTGCTAAGTTAAATTAATATTATTCATATTATTTAATTATTAACCTTAAATTATCAGTGATGCTAGAAAAATATTATAATAAATACTTTTACTCGTTAAAATTGAGTTTAATATGTAATTTCGTCCAAATTTGAACTTAAAATGCCTGTAAAAAATAACTGTGTTTATATATATTTTATATTTTTTGATTACAGTATTTATTAGAATCTTTATTTTAAATTTTCAATCCTTAGTTATAAAAACTGACCATTTTATAATTGTTTAATTACAATGATTGATCATTTTCGAGATTTTGATGAATTTTGTCAAAATTCGAACTTTAAATGCTTATAAAAAAAAGTGTGCCCATGTATTTTAAATATTTTTAAATTGTTATTGTAACCATATATCAGGAGCCTTGTATTAAATTTTCATTATTTTTGGCTCAACAGATAAAACTTTATTGATATTTATTGAAAAAAAAAACTAAAAAAATTGAAAACTGAAAATGTCCGTAAACAGCTCAAAATGATTCCAAATATATTCAAAATTAGATGGTGTATAGAAAATGCTTATATAAACATTCAGTGAAATTCTCATGCATCTACAGTTATTCGTTTTTGAATTGCAACAAAATAAGAAAATCGCTACATGAGAAATCGAGTGAATATCTAATCTTGTAAAAATTTAAACTTATAATGCTCATAAAAATTTATCATGACTTGCTTATAAACTTTTTTTTATTGATAAAATTAGGCAAACTTATAAGGATTCTTGTATCACATTTTCAAACCTTAGATATAAAAAGAAAAAATTTTATGAATTTCTAACTCAAAATAAATTGCACATTTTCGTCATTTTTACGTATTTTGTCAAAATTTGAACTTTTATTACCTATAAAAAAAAAATTGTGACTTCAGGTTTTTAATATTTTTCATCTGTCTTTGAAACTATATATTAGAAGCCTACTATTAAATTTTCAAGATTTTTTACCCAACAAATAAAATTTTATTGACATTTATAGAAAAAAAAAACTAAAAAAATAACCTAACCCCCCCCCCCCCAGATTTTTGTTTTTTAAATATTAGGAACTGCAGACTGCAATCAGCGCAATCGATAGTTGTTACTATTTATAGTTATTAGTTAAAAACAAAAACAATTTTTATTGTTATATTGTTAAGTGAAAACTGAAAAGACCATTGGTGATTGACCAACTTTATATTAGGTACTATTAATTTACAGTTTATTACTTCTTAGTTCTTAACTTTGACGTTTAAGTTTTTATTTATTCGAAAATGTCAGACAAGTGTCAAAAAAAAAGAAAAAAAAAACTGGAATGTTTAACGTGTGGGTCGATTTTTGATGATGATTATCGGAAAAAAGGTGCTCCTGCAAGTCCGTTTGAATTCGCTCGGCAGAATTTTCAAAAAGTAGTACTTATAACTTATTAGTAGCTTATAAACAAAATTATTAAAACTAGTTTCTAGATACAACCCAGTTTTAAATCGATGGTTAAGTGAAAAATACATGTGTCCATATCATGTCACTTATTTAGGACCCCGCTCTCAAAATTAATTCATTGATATATTAGCTGGTGAAACAAGAAAGTGTATTGTCCAAGAGGTACAAAAGGCAAATATTTTTTCTGTAATGGCTGATACAACTCCTGACATATCAAATCAGGTTCGACTAACTATATGTGTCCGTTATGTTAATGATAATGGTGAAGCCACTGAAAGACTTTTAGAAATTTCAGAAGGTATAGATAAAACTGGTATTGGAACAGCTAAACAGATCATACATATTTTAGAAAAAAATGGTTTAAGTACTGATGGTATAGCCTTTCAATCTTACAATTTCGCCAGCAACATGTCAGGTGCCCAAAATGGTACACAAGCACAACTTTTCAAAATTGTTGGTCACAAAATACCATTTGTTCCTTATCAGGCTCATAGGCTCAACACCTTTTTAGAACACAACTGTGAGGCTAGTTCAATTGTTAGTAAAATGATTGACATTTTGGAAAATATATATGTTTTTTTTCTTCTAGCATTAAACGATATGGTTTACTTAATGTGTATATGAGTGAAATTGAAAACACTTTACGTTTGAGAAATTTATCAAAAACGCGTTGGACTGCTCGTGCTGAATCAATAAAAGCAGTATGGTGTTCATTGGAAGCAATATCCAAATGCTTACGAAAATTGCACTTATCAAATAATGTTTTTGACAGAAATACCTAATGGTTAAAATACTTAATGGTTGTTTAAAAATTTCAAAAAGTGATTGAATTGTATGTATGCATTTTTTTAAATTATCTTTGGACAAATTAATAAGTGTATCCAGAACACTTTTAAATTCTTCCCTATAAAATTGATGCGTTGAAAATTCTATTTGGTTGTTTCTATTTGAATCTAACCAATTTGGGGCTTTTCTTGTTCGATGGTGAGTTGTAAAGTCTGACATCGAATCCACTTCTAATGTTTTAGCAAATAAAGATGCACTCTCAATAAGGTTGTCCATAGAGTTGGTGTTGAATATAATTTAATATTGTACAAAGTACCATCATATTGTGCAACAACAACAGCATCGTTGCTATTAATAATGTGCAAAATCACGCCATATCATGCGATATATTTATTAGCGAATCAGATATTGTTAAACAGTGGCGTGAGACTTAGGTCAATAGGTCACTTTTATATAAGGCCGACTTTTAGCATACTGTCGGTACTACATTATAATATTTCTTATGTGTACGTCATGCGTTTAGTAAATATTACTTATTACTAAAAGCAGTGTAGTCATTTTTGTCCAGATCGATCTACAAACATAATCCTTAAACTCAACAGTTGGTATCAGAGTTTAAATCTTCTAGACTTTTGATGGATGTATCAATTAGATGAGCTGCATTAACAAGACTCAAGTTTTTAGTTTCAAGAGTTTCTGTTAATATTTTTAATTTATACATAATATTTTTCATGAAAGACAAAGACACCAAGAAATCAAATGAAAGAATTTTTTTTCTGAGTCCTAAAGCTTTTCTGGTATTTCTGTCAAAAACATTATTTGATAAGTGCAATTTTCGTAAGCATTTGGATATTGCTTCCAATGAACACCATACTGCTTTTATTGATTCAGCACGAGCAGTCCAACGCGTTTTTGATAAATTTCTCAAACGTAAAGTGTTTTCAATTTCACTCATAAAAGCTTTAGGACTCAGAAAAAAAATTCTTTCATTTGATTTCTTGGTGTCTTTGTCTTTCATGAAAAATATTATGTATAAATTAAAAATATTAACAGAAACTCTTGAAACTAAAAACTTGAGTCTTGTTGATGCAGCTCATCTAATTGATACATCCATCAAAAGTCTAGAAGATTTAAACTCTGATACCAACTCTATGGACAACCTTATTGAGAGTGCATCTTTATTTGCTAAAACATTAGAAGTGGATTCGATGTCAGACTTTACAACTCACCATCGAACAAGAAAAGCCCCAAATTGGTTAGATTCAAATAGAAACAACCAAATAGAATTTTCAATGCATCAATTTTATAGGGAAGAATTTAAAAGTGTTCTGGATACACTTATTAATTTGTCCAAAGACAATTTAAAAAAATGCATACATACAATTCAATCACTTTTTGAAATTTTTAAACAACCATTAAGTATTTTAAACATATCACTACAAAATGTACAAGGTTCATTTTTGCTATTTCCTCCAGAAAGTAATGGATCAAAAATATCTGACTTTGATGCAGTTCAATCAGAATGTGAAGTGCTGTTTAGAATGTGCAATAAAGAAAATTTGAATTCAATTAAATCTCTAAATGAAGTTATGCAGAAACCTGAATCGGTTAAAAATATTTTACCATTGTCAAATATACTTTGTCATTTGGCTTTTACTGCACCAGTTACAGTAGCATCTAATGAAAGGACATTCAGCAAACTAAAATTAATTAAAAATGATCTAAGGTCTACTACATGTGAAGAACGATTAAATTCTCTTATGATTTTAAACGCAGAAAAAGATATATTAGATAATTTGAACATTTTACAGATATCTGAACAGTGGGCAACGTTAAAACAACGTAGAATTAATATATAATCTATTATTATTTACTTAATAATTGTAAGTTTATGATAATTTTGTATTATTATTACCCTACTAGCAAAAAGTGTAATTGTTAAATTGAAAATTAAGGAAAAATAATAAAATTACTTTATTTTAAAAAATAAAATTATTTCTATTGGGTGAGGGGAGTATATAATGTATTAATGTTACACAACACATGCAAAGACGTGATGCAAATATGGAAATGTATGTATGAACAATGAACCAAACACTAATACAGACAATACAGTGGTTCTCAACCGGTGTGCCGCGACACATTAGTGTGCCGTGAGATTGTCTAGGTGTTCCGCGAGAGATGTTATTAACCTAACCTAACCTATCTGAACAGATAAAATCATACGTGTGTAAATTAATACGACGTAGTATTTAAAACTGTACAGTTTTTTGGAAATAAATTGAAAATATTAATTGACCAATTGTGTGCTAATAATTGTGCAGATAAGACGATACCGGATACATGTATAGGCGCGTGGCGATAACTAATGACTTCGGCGAAGTTTCCGAAGTTGTTGTGGTTGTCAAGTGCGCGAGTGTGCCGTGAAAACTTGTGATGTATAATAGTGTGCCGTGAACTGAAAAAAGTTGAGAACCACTGCACTAATATAACGAACCTCCAAGATAATATTGTAATACTAAGTTTGTTCGAGCGTTGCGAGAAAAAACTTTTTTGAAGTCGGCAAATTGATAGGTCTACACCCCCCCCCCCCATGAATTTTAGTTCGGGACGGCCCTGGATACAGGTATCCCAATCTTGATAAGAACTATGTCACAACACATTACCAACCTTGAAAATAAAAATCCCGGAGTATTCTATTTACTAATCCTCAATTATATGCAACGTTTTTTATTTTTATTTTTTAGATGTAGTTTGCTCATTACATTTTTTCTTTTTAAAGTTTCTAAGTAGTAGATTTGCCTTTACGCAGATTTTGCTTGATGAAAACCACTGCGAAATATTAAAAAAGTACTATAATTTAGACCTGGATATAACAAGAGATGATGATTTGATTTTAAAGTTAGAAAAATAATATAAAATCAATTGATTATTCTAAGTTAATAACAATTAAAATTATCCTATAATGTGTTAGATCAATTTATCCAGTCTTGTAAAGTATTGGAGTATGTACCTCACCATAGTTGTTATTACTATCAATATTATATGTATGTAGTATATTATTATACTTTGATAAATTAAGAAAAACACACGTTTGTAAATTATTGAATTAATTAATCAATCAAATGTCAAATGTTTATGTTTAAAAACAATAGAAGGCAAACATAATATTAAGAAATTATAATACAGCTATTTTTTTTTATATACATAATATGATTTCTTATTTGAATGTATATTGTAGTTAATTTTGTACTGATATCAATTAAGGTTAGGTTAATAAGTTTTTATATTATTTAAAATTGTATTACTTATTATAATATCAGATTAAAAATGATGTTCAAAAATTGAAAGAAGACAACAAATATTTTCTAATTAAAAATAAATGGTACCAGAATTTTATTAATACAGAATGTAATCGTTTTGAAAGTAAATTTGGTGAAATTGTATCTTAACTTTTCACACTAACTCAAATTGGTTTAAAAAAAAAAAGTATACCGTTAGACAACCGTTGTATATCATTTACAATTGCTTTAAATAGCTTTTTTTTCAAAATCAGGTACATATAAAAAAATATGAGAATAAGTTTCCAATTTTTTAATTGGAGAGGGTATTTCAACATATGTTTTATTTCTCATGAAATAAAAAATCTTATTTCATGAAAGCAAAGGGTATTTTTATATTTTTAATTTTTGATGAATTTTCAGTAATAATGAACAAGTATAATATGCAATATGGTAATAAAAATTATATTTTTGTATTTATATCAGTATATTATTAATGGCTGATAAAAACTACTTTATACTTTATCATATACAGTTTGTTCTATTTTTAGTTTATCTATTGTTATTTTATGGAGTGCAAAATATTTGGGTTATTACAATTTTTTTTTAAATTTTTTGACAAAACTTTTTTGAACTATCCTAATCGTTTAAATAAGTGTTTAATTATTCTAAAACTATAAACAAAAAAAATGGATGATCAGCAAGTGGACCGGCCTTTACATTTACTAGATCACAGAAGAGACAATGTTAAGTTGTGGTGAGTCTGATGATGATAATGTCTTTACCGACAGAGAAAATGAAGGTGAATTAATTAAGAACCTCTGTTGTCTTGTCTAAGAAAAATTAGTTATATTATGTTAAAATACTTTTTTTGGATTGTGTAATAAAAATTAATACCTGTATATATTATATACGAAACAGTTCCAGTAGAACAAAATCCTGAGACTTATGAAATAATATCTGGAGTTCAGGTTGGCTCAAAGGTCTACGTGGACAACTTAAATTATAAGTCCCTTTATAAGTACTACAAAAAAAGTACTGTACGAACCCGTTTGTGAGTCTATTAAACTGCAGAAAAATATTATTAACATATCATACAATTAAATATTATTTTTAACATTAATTATTAACGTTAATCATTACTTGTACTATAAATTAATTTACCACCTTTATGTGTTATGTTCTCAAAGATATTTAGTTTGCCACAGAAAAAAAAACAACGATTGTCCATTTTGTTCTGCCACTGTCAGTGTTAATTTGGAAAACCCAGGGTATTTGTCTTTAATCAAGCACGGAACAATTATACGGTACTTTTATATTTAGTTAATATAGTTAATAATGTAAAGATACCTCAACAAGAAATATGCAATTTGCAGATAAGAAATACTACTTCAAGAGAACAAAGATTTATGAAAACAGAAATTATTCGTCAACATATACAAACATTAAATATTGATGGAGATCTATTAATGTTCCTTAGGGGGGTAGGCTATCAAAATGATGGATATGTTCAAGAGCAGATTGGTCCATTCCCTGTAAGATATTCAATTCATAATAATAGTACCTAATTCATTTTTTATACTAATATTTTAACAGGATGATAATATTTAATATGAAAAGTGGAATTGTAAGATATTGGACAGCAGTCTATTGGGCAGTTTGCTGTATTCAATTAGTTTATAATTTTTTATGAAGTTTTATATAAGTTAAAGACACAATGTGATAAAATCACATGTTTGTGAGTAATTATTAGTATTTTTACACGAGAACATTTAACTTTAAATTGTTACCTGCTCAAATGACAGTTAGTTTTTAAAATTTTTTGTACCTACAACAGTTTTTGGTATTTTTTTTACATATGCTTATTTGTAATTATGTGTTCTATATATTATTTATTTATGTATTACTTAAAGAATTATTACCTATTGATTTTAAGATTTTAGGTTCTAAGCAGAACGATGAATGTTTTGATTTTACAATGATTTGTGTGTAAAAGTGTGATTTACATTTTATGATATAAAATCAAAACAATTATCTAATACTTTATTTATTGTAATATTATTAACATATTATATGACAAATAAATTACCTGATTTGTGTCGACAGAGCGTTATAATGTTTCATACATAATATGGTCGCTGTGTACTGTGCAGTCACTACACTAAATACTAATTAATTATTTAGTTGCAAACTCTCAAACATTATGTCGAATGTCAATTGTAATGTGTAATGTAGTTAATGTACTATAATGTGTATACTGCAGGTTAAAAGTTTAAATTTAAAACCACTCAAATAACTCGTTATCGCAACTTGGAAAACATATTGGTTATTTTGGTCTTCTGATTAACTGATTTATACGCATAGATTATCTATGTTTATACGAAATCACAGACTATTCATTTGCCACTTGCCAGATCATATGCCATGCAACTTGTCACGTCAGATGCCACGTTACTTTGGTGAGCGTCGAGCCTAATGATCACGATTCACGGTTGTACTGGATTTACCATTGGCCATTGGCTATTAATAAACTTACAATGGATATAATATTTTACAAGACGGCCTACGTTACATACAGTATCTCACCATGAGCCCACTTGAATTCCCGTCTAGATTTTTTTTTAATATTCAAGGTTGATAACGAAACATTTTCCTTATCACGTTTGGGATAACTGTACCCAGCACCAAAATAAATCATAATTTATCTTATTTACTATGCAAAATACCATGCAATTGCCAACCTACCTTCAATTCATGGCATGAGTTCGCTATTTATAGTATTATATAGAAATCTGTGTGTCGACCACCTCTTATCGACACTGCTCGGAATGACAATTTGTCCAATGCCCGCACCGGCATCGCACGAGTGTGCACGCCGCAAGGCGACGATAACGTTTTGTGGAGATCACTAGAATGCCATATCAGTCGTAGTGATAACTACTAAAGTGCTAACTTTATAGTGCGCCGCTTGCCGTTCAGCGTTCACGTGAAAGCCGAACGCCCTAACCGACTACGCACACGCTCGCTCTCGGTGCAACACCAATCATCATCGCCGTCGTCGTCGTCGTCGTCGACAACAACCGAACACTGTAACGCACGCCGCTCTTGCCTCTCGCGCAGTAAACACTTCACGTAACCACTAACCGCCTATTGTCGCCGTCGTCGGGCATGCCGAAGTGCCGATTGCGAACGTTCGTTTATTGCGGAGATGGCTCGACAATATTATTGTTGAACGCGTGTCGTGTTGAGCCCGTAATGTCAATTGTGTTCTTTTGCCGTAAATTATTTTTTTCGAAATATAACTTTACTCATCAGTAATCATAAATTATAATATTATTATTACCATTAGTTACTGTTGTCTGTTTCAGTAACGTTACTTTTATTGTTATTGCTACATACCTAAACATAAATATATTTTTTTGTTTTTGTAAAAACGGTTTTGAGTTAGTTTTTTCATTACTTACTAAAACTCTAATAGCTTATTTTAATGTTACTTTAACTATGTGAAGTTTGTGCGCCGTCAATCGTTGACACTTTATGTATGTACCCAATCCGTGTTTGGGTATACACTTTATTGTAAATTATTGACCGTGCTGGTAAAATTTCATTCCAAGAATAATGTTTGCAAAAGTCAGTGTGCTGTGTGTGGTCCTGTTAGCCACGGCCATAGCCAGTTCACTCCCAGTGGACGAAAATGAAGATCTATTACCTACAATTGTACCGGACGTTGGCGATTCACTGACTTCTGAGCAAACAACGAAACATACACCTACCGTTTCTCTGGGATTGGTACATGCCTTCATTGCATCACTTTCTGTGATAATTGTCTCGGAATTGGGCGACAAAACTTTTTTCATTGCCGCTATTATGGCCATGCGACATTCAAGAATTACAGTATTCACAGGTGCTATATCTGCTCTTGCACTTATGACAGTCTTATCAGGTAATACCTACATTTATTTATTTTAAATCTTAAAATAATTCTAAGTACCTAGGTACTTACTTCATTAGAATTAATACTCGAAAATATAAATATAATGTTTTACATTGGCTCATCCATAGCTCTAGAATTGTGTGATCTGATGGGTTCTAAATGTCTAATCAGTAACCATTAATCACTACCTACAGGTTATTGCTCAAGTTAAGTGTAAGGTTTACCTAATTAGCATTAGACATTAGGTAAATTCATTAATTTTATATTTTAGTTTTTAAATTGTTAAATAATTTTTTTATATAGGTAGGTAACGATCCTTTAAAGTTGTAAAATTAATAAATCTGTTATAAGTTGTATGCACCTAATCACCACTTAAATTTGTTTTTATTTATCTATAGATTAACGGGTTATGCCCTTTTTACAATAAGTTAACAAGTATCGTAATAATATGTGTGTAGAAGACAAGGAGGTATATTATAAACTTATTAATTAATCTTATCACAATACAAAAAACTAATACTATAATGATCTTATTAATTCTAAAGCCTTAAATCTAAATATGTTACGAGACGGTACAAAAAAATCTAATTTGGTTGATATTTTATTGGCCAAAACAAGAGCTCTTGAAAAGAATTTTCTATTCCCACTATTGATATTATATTTAGAAATTACGAAAAGATCTATGTTCCTTGTGTTTATACATGGGACGTGAAACCCAATTTCGGATAATAAGTCAGGACAGTCGATGAGGTTGTTTAAAATATCATAAACTAACATAATATTTGATGTCTGATATTAAGTGAGTCTAGGCTCAAAAAGTTTTTAATGTTAACGGTGTCTCTAGTGATGTGTATATTAGTAATATAAGAAATTCTTTTTAAAAAATTATATTGGACATTATCAAGTTCGTTTATATATTTTGAATAATTAAAAGACCAAATAAGTGATTCAAATTTGAGGTTAGATCTAACATGATCTAACTAATGAATTAGGGTTTTTAAATAAATAGGGTTTTTGAATTCTTTTGTATTTCTATTTATAAAACCAGGCATTTTAAAAGATTTATTTATAATTTTACCATGATTTAAATTAAAAGCTAAATCATTCTCAAATTAGATACCCAAATCTTTGATAGAATTAACTCTATCTAGATATTGGTTTTATTAGACATAGGCGCTACTTGAGCTCAAATACTGGAGATGCTGAAATTATGTGTTCACAGAATTTCTGCTATTTGGTAGACAATATAAACTAATATTCATAACATCAGAATGTTTATTAAAATAAAAATTACCAAAACACATTTTGTATAAGTACCTACCTAGGTATTTAATTTATTATTTAGCTAACCTAACCAACCTACTAGTCTCCAGGGCATTCAAATTAAAAATTACGTTTCTCTAATTATTTCTTGAACCTATGATACAACTGTAGGGACTTTTTAATACCTAGTTAATTTATATTTCTATAAAACTATATTTTGTTAAATAGCAATAAATTGCTTTCAAATAATTAAAATTATATGTTATTAAATGATAAAAGGATATAATAACATAACGATTAAAAAGTTTTTGTTATCTACATACCTAAAACTGTCGTAATATTTGTATAGTGTACAATACTGCAGTAACAACAAATGTACACTATATTTACTTATTACCATTGACTATTGAGTGTCTATAGACATGCTTATGTATACTCAATTCTATTACTCTTTGTTAGTAACTATGTTGAAATGCCAACATTGAAAGTTTTGACATATTCAATTGTTTATATTGTTTTGTTATGTAATGACATACAGTATTTAGGAGTCTGAAACTATTTATATAATATTTGTACATAATATAGGGTCATACACCAAACTTGCTCAACCCTAATATATGTATTTATTTAAATTCTGAATTTTGAAATGTTAAGTCTACCTAATCTACCTGCATGAAAACAACAGGTATTCTATAGTGATATAAACTTCTGTTTTTCTAATGAAAATTACAGTTTTTAATTAAGTACATAGGTAGATACCCTATTTAAATTTTATTTGTTGAAAATATTGATGCATAAATGCATTTGAAATCAAAATAGGTACCTATTCTAAACTGAAATTCAAATGAATAATTTCTGAGTTATTAAATTCACTGTACCAAATAGGTAGGTAGGTAGTTAGTACTAATTGAAATTATAAATGTATTAGATATAATTATTTTAATTATAAATTAATATTGCAATCAGGACACTAAATAACATAAAAAAATCTTAAAATTGTATCCTATTTAATAATGCCAAAACTCATAGAAAACTCAGAATTTGATTAAAAGCATGGATTATAGGAAACCTAAAAGTGTGCATGCTTGGTGAATCATCCTATATAATATAAAATGCTTCAATTTGTTCCAATGATACTCATAATTTTATTATATTTTATTTATCTTACAGTTTTATTTGGATATGCAGCAACAGTTATTCCTCGAGCATACACCTATTATATATCAACAGCTTTGTTTGCTGTGTTTGGACTTAAAATGTTAAGAGAAGGTTTCAAAATGTCTCCTAATGAAGGACAAGATGAACTTGAAGAAGTACAAGCAAATTTACGACGAAAAGATGATGAGGTAAAAATTAATTTTTATCTATAAATAAGCAGAAAAGCTTCAATTTGGCAAACAACTTTATTTTTTGTGTATATTATTTTAAAAATTAATATAAGGTTATGAAAGTGGTGCTATATAAAATTAAATGCTTGGTGTCTCAGTTTTTAACCAATAACATATTATACCTAAATATATTTGTACTTGGGTTAAATCGGTATATCATACACACAATAAAAAAAATTCAATTAACATTCACAAAAAGTAATTATAGGTAGGTAATTTAATAATAAAAAAAAAAACAAAGAAATCGCTTTGCTCTCTACTGTAGGCATGATAGTAAGTTTTGAGTATACTTAGTCATTGAGTAGGTCACTGTGTCACTTATGTGTTAAATTTGAATTCAATGATAAATCATTGTATACGAAAAACTGTTCCGAGCTTAGACAGTAGTGTCAGCCTATATGTCTAAAGATATTTTGTATAAAAAGAGGGTTGTACAAATTTTTTCTAAAAAAAAATGTACGTGTTCTAAAGTCAGGACCAACATATTTTTTATTGTTGTCATAGTCATTTACGAGGTCATTTATCTTCTAATTAACATCAATAATGGAAAAATAATATCGATATATACCTATATTAAGTTATTATGTACATTGTACGATATTATTTCAATGTTATAACTGCATATTATAACTATTATGTTGATACCGGAATACCACTTACTGTTTAATTGTGTGAATAGGTACCTAAACATCTCTAAAATAAAAATATTTTGAAAATGTCATTGTGTATTTGTGTATAGTGAATAATAATGTATGTATTTGTGATAAACCTCTACACATAATATTTGTTGAATTTTAACAAAATAACTAAAACTGTATATTGTTGTTCCAATTTCGTGATGTATCATTAAATCATGAATATACTAATATAAATGTTTGGGAAACTTTTCAAATATATGGTTATTCGTTTTTTAATTTAAAAAAGAAATTGTGTTTTGTAAATTCTGGGAAATGTCTACATCAAATTCTAACTAGATCCAATGTGCTACATAAATTACCCTTAGTAGATACTGAAAAAATTGTGTATAATAATTAAACTACGTGACTTAATTAAACAAACTTCGATTTATTTGTACTATTGTTTCCCATACCATAATACCTTAAAAATAAATTACAGGAGATTGTATTAACCACCAGATTTTTTAGAATGATATAGAAACCATAATATAGAAAGAAACTTGTTTTTCCTTAGTCTTTAGAACACAAATATAAATCATAATATTTGAAAATGACATAACACCCAATTTTTTTGTTACAACCTTAAAGTTTTTTTTTCAAAGAATTAAAAGTTATACTTAATGTATATAAATTATTTTGAAGTATAAAATCAAATCATAAAAGTAAAAAATAACAAGTTTCAATAATACTTTTTTTGTGAAAAATGTATCTATTGTAAGTAATTTGGTAGTACTAAATTCTTAATGGTCATACTACTTCTCAACTTAGTACCTATAGTAATTATAAGTTCAAGTAGGGTATTTAACAAATTGACAGATTGACCTATGTCAGATAATTAATAATAAATTCATATTGAAATACTTAAGTTATTGGTACCGATATCAAATCATTAGCACATTTTTATGGATATTGTGAAACCGTAGTCCGCAGCAGTAGCTATGTGAGCATTTACCTCAGAATTGTTTATTTGGTATTCATAGTTAGCAAATGTAATTATAACAACCACAATTTTAATACACTTATTTACAATCAAATTAAAACTAATTAAAATACCTTATTTTGTGTTTGATCTATCCATATCTGAAACCTATCTATAATTTTACTATCCATAAATGTTTATCGTTCTATTTATAAATTGGCCTCCAGATTGGCCTTAATAAGTTAATTTTTAAAAATTAGTTGGATTATTGTGAAAAAATTGGTTATTCTGTCTAATTTATCTACTTTGTAGTAACATTTTTATTTATTCTGTAAACAAATTCAATCTACTCATTGGTATAAATATAATTCTTTCATCAATGCCTACTATTAATATCATAAAATGCATTTTAACCTATATGTATTTAAATATATCACATTTAATCAACTCTAATATTACTTATTAGTTAAGAATTTAATAGTATCATATGCTATATTTATTTATGTTATATTATTGAGTACTTTAGAGAGTTAATTGCGATGAAACTCAAAATAAAAATAATATGTACCTACCCATAAATATTTTAAAACATAAGAAAAATAAATACACAAAATTTGAATAGTGCTAATTGTTCTAAATGCTTTTAGCCTGTGATTGATGACCTTTATTACTTGGGTGAAAATCATCCGTGTTACCTATGCTTGGCTTACCTTTTATAATTCATAATGCCAATTTTTGTTAAATTGTAAATAAATAATGGTTATTAAATTAAATGTGTTTATCCTTAATGCTTCATATTTTTTCCTTTGTTTTGTTTGTATTCCCTGATTAAATATCTAATAACATTGATTATAAATACTAGTATTTATTAATATTTATTAAGTATTTATTTATTTAATGCTATTATATACATTTGGATTAATTAACAATATAATTGAAATATGGATAAGCATATTATGGTCATATGCTGCTTAAGATTTTACTATCTGGTTAAAAACTAAACATATTCTTCAATATTAGGGTTACCAACCATCAATGTTTTGTTTGAAAAGTTGAGATTTGGGGAATTTAGCATGTCCTTAGCAGCGTTGTCTACATTATTAAAAAGAAAGAAAATTTTTGTTTTTTCAACTTATCTAAAAATAGTTTATATAAAGTAAATAATGTTATAAGTAATATAATTTTGAATAATGTTTGTTCTATGACACTTATTACAACTTTAGAGGATTGAATATTATTATGACACTATTTAAGGAGTTCGTAATAGCGTTGATTATAAATATTATGTTATTAAACAATACGTAATAATTAACAAAAATAATATATTGTGTAAGGTTGAACCTGAGGTTAAACCTTATGGTTGATCATTATTGTATGTGCATATAATCATATTCATAAGTCATAACTAAAGCGCAGAATTTTATGCAATTGTATATTTTTTCCTTTTCACATTTTTGGATTTTTTGTCAGAAATTTTTACAAATCATAATCATTTGAAGCTTGTCAAATTTATTTTTCATATTATTGCAAATTTAACGGTTATTGCATTAATGTTGTGCATATTTTCACAAATTTAAAAAAAAAAGGTACAATATAATATTTTGTCAAGTAAAAAATTCAAAAATAGTCCAAAAGCACTAAATAGTAATTGAAATAAAGATAAATTCATAAAATTGATACCTATTTATAAGTTGTTTAATTTTTCTTAAATTATTATAATATTTGTTCTATATATTTATAAACTAATAATAGTAATTATTAAATAAAAATTGAAAAGCGCATAAACCGTGCTCTAGTCATAACATATAACTTTCACACTCACATGTCATGAGTATACATTACGATGCACTGCATATGTCATTAATCATTACTCCTCTATTATTTGCGTGTTTTTTTTTTACTTAAAGAACCTATGTGTCTAGTTGTCTAGTTGAGTTGCCAGGATTTTGGTTTAGAAATGGAGGATTGCTTATATAAAGTAATCAATATTGTAAAAATGTTTGGTTTTACATTTTATATATTATATAATAGATAACTAGTTTTTAAATGTTATTATAATACTTTTGTCCAAAACTTTTTATTTTTTAATAATTATTTTACCCAGTCCTAGCTGAAGACCTATTTTTCCACAAAAACTTTGATAATTTCTGTTTCTAAGATTGTGACAAATTTGGATATGTAATATAGAATATAGATGGTTAAATGCCCCACTCCTTCATGACCGGGCCATGCTTATCCAGGGTACGGTACTGTTTCTGTCTATCATACATATAATCTATTATTCAAAAAAAACTACTGAAAACCAATTTAAAGTCATCATTAATTTTACTACAACTTGCCAATTTTTTAATTTAATTATTTTGTTTAATATAACAATTATTTTAATTTTTGGTCATTTTCAGATCTTAAAACGAAATTTAAAAGAGGTTATAATTTAGAAGATAAAGTTTAGAAAGGTAGGCATGTGAATGGTGTTAAATTTGAATTCAATGATATAATATCATTGTATACAAAAATGTTTACCGGCACTTTTGTAAAATAACTGAGAATTTTAAATTTTGACCTCCCTAATGCACCAACTAGATTCACTTTGCCATCAAACAAGATAATGATGTTGAAAATTGAAGCATTATTTCGACTACTTATCGTGTACAAAGACACAAATAAAAAAAATACACACATTGTAAATTCAATACATTCATCACTTCGCTCAGAATCTAAAATTTGGAAAGGTGTTCTCATGATAAATTCAAATCTACTTACAAATATATTATTTTTTACGCTTTATAAATGTATGGTGAACAAAATATTATGTTTTGGCACAATATTATGTTTTTGCAATTCCCTTGATTGTGTGTATAACATACTATGATAAAATCTGTTCTTAGTTTATTTTTTATTGCTGAGTTGTAAATTGTAATAGCTTAGTTATATGAATTTGTTTTTGTTTAATCTGCCAATTATAAATATTCTTATCTTTTATACGTACAAGTAAAATGATTATAGAATGTATTTAAATTTAGTGTAAAATAACCTTTACTTCTACTGAGTTTTCATATTACAAACTTTTTTAAAGTTTAAACGTATGAGAATATCGATCTTATAAACATAGAAGAGTAATTTTTAAAACAGGTGTAATGAAAATAAAGAGATTTGTTTTTAATTTTAAGTACATTTTCAATCACTTAACTTAAAGATGAAAATATCTGAGTTCTCTCATTATTTTTTTTTTAGTATGTGTATTGCCACATGAGAAAATTAATATAAGCACTAATTTTTAAATGTAGATATTTTATATATATTTATACTCATGATTAATTAACCCACTTTAAAATAATATGTTCAGAAAAAAGATAAATTAATATGGATATTGTTTTTATATTAAAGTCTCGTATAGAATTAATTTACCGTTCATTAAAAAGTCTTAGATTTTACCTATTATACTAATGCTGGGGGTCGGAGTGGCACAAAGGTCATGCAGTTGACTACGACTCTCACAGTCATTGGTTCTATTCATAGCAGTGCAAAAAATTTGTGTGATTCTACGTGATCACCATTTCCCCGTGCTGTCGTCCGATTGCGTCATCCAGCTTCCAACTAGGTCCCACTCCACTGGGGGTAATATCATGCATATAGTGATGTATACAGAGATAAATAAATAATAAATAAATAAAGATTTCCCTACTACCCACTTGTGATAAGCATTGACAAAGACCTTGTGGTCATTTCAATGTACAAATACAGAAAAAAGTTATACTTATGCCAAATATAAAATTACTAAGTACCTATGTTAATCCTATGTATGTAACCCACAGTAGGAGAAATAAAACAAATTCTAATATAACTTCAAAGTATTATTTTGCTGGTCCTTATTGTTATGCTATAATAGTAATTATTTTCATTTCAACAATACCATAGTTTGATTGATACAAAAATAATAATAAAAGATAGATTGATATATTAATACAGTTCTTATTTTCATAAAAGTTGAAATACTGTTTTCAATTAAACAACATGAGGATTTCAAATTAATTTTCATTATAGTAATGGCCTATCACATCATTAAATAACTAGTTTTATGAAAATACGCCTATCTATCTTAAAAAAACTGTTTGCAATCCCCTTAGAAATTATTTCTACTATACCATAATAGCTTGTTAAGTGAAAAACTGAGAATTGTTGCAACATTCATAACAAAATTCATAATAGGTCTATGTTTATCACCAATAGTCCGACAAAGAAGATAAGGTATTGAGTGTTAGCTCCTATAAATTATACTTATAATTGATGGTCATTTTCATTAATGGCGTAGCTGTGTCTAATTTGAAAATTATAACTCCATAATTATCTATATATGACCTAAATGTTTGTATTAACTATTAATTATTATCTGTATTGAATTGAAATATAACTAATTTTACTATCATAATCGGTAAATCAATATTTGATCTGTGGTTCCGTATCGGGTAATCGTTAATTATTTAAATTATAATTTAAATGTGTTACCATTATCTCCATTTATAAAATAATTGTACGCTGAGCTTGGTTTACCTGCTAAATGTTAAACATTTTCCTAAACACTGATTCTTGTTTAAGTAGTCCCTATTCTTTTTTGTGTTAAAAATTACTGGTGAATTTTAAAAACATGTTATTTAAAAATCATAAATTTTCTTGCTTTATTCAGGATCCTAAAACAATCTTTATTAAGAGGACGCCACACCCGCATGTGCTGTCTCCGTCTTACAAATGTACAACATAGCAAAACCTGTTTTGCGTGGGACAACTTTTATCTTTCTGTGTTTGTAGTAGTGGCTCCAAAATATCTGAACATATTGGGTAGAAAATTACCTATGCAACAGTGTGGCTATATTTTAGATAACATAAATACAATAAAAGTTATTCGCTTGTAAACATTTCGTTTTTTGTTTTTTTTTTATTTGCTTATATAACATAATTGGATAGTGTTATTAAAATAAAAGCACGCTGTTGCACAGATAAAGTTCTTCTTTACGTGTTGTGAAAATTTGGTGATTCTACAACAAATTATGGTGCGAGAAAAGTTGTCCCGCGCAAAACGGTTTTTGCAATGTTGTACATTTGTAAGACGGAGACAACACATGCGGGTGTGGCGTCCTCTTAATGATCAATAATTGCAATTGAAATATTAAATGTATTAGATTTAAACTGTATTTATTATTTGCTGTAGTCTTCAAATTATTTATTAATAATTAAGGTTAATTCATTATTTTTTTTCATTTTGGCATTTTTTTAACATTATCCTTCTACACTTCTTTGGGCTGTTTATTATCTGGGAATAAATTATTAAATACCTAAAGAACAAGAAGAATAATAAAGATGCGTCTCCAGTCACCGATAAAGACGATAAATCGCCTGCGGTTATGCCATCCGTGGTTGAAACTATCAACGTGACTGTTGACAATAGTACTGACTTTAAGGTAAGAACAACTGAATACAATACTGTAAAATATGATGATAATAACAAAAACTGCTAGATCTCATAATATATTTATTACGATTTACTACAATGTAATAGACAATACCAAATAAATAAAAAATATAGGTATATTTATTATTTTCAAATCATTGCAGCATGAAATATTTTCCCAGCAAAATAACCGCTCGTAGATTTTCAATGGCTTTTTGATTAGGTGTAATTCATATTGCACTTCATTATTTAACTTTAGTAATAATTATTACCTAATCGCAATTTCTCTAAAGTACTCAAGTGAAATATAATATAATCTGAAATTATTATGTTCATAATTATAAAACTAAATAAATTGTATGTCTTGTGCTGACATTGACTTTGATACAACAGGATGCAGACATTGAACAACAGGCTCCAAAAAGATGTCGATTACGATTCGGCAGTAAGAGTTTGTTGATTGTATCAAAAACTCTGATTCAAGCTTTTACAATGACATTCCTTGCAGAATGGGGTGACCGTAGTCAATTAGCCACTATAATTTTGGCAGCTAGAGAAGTATAAAATATTAAAATCGAGGCTATAAATGTATATTTTGATTTTTAATTGTCAAATCATTTTCAGGATGCTTATGGTGTTGCACTTGGAGGAGTCTTAGGACATTCTTTATGTACAGGATTAGCTGTTATCGGTGGTCGTTTCATTGCTCAAAAAATATCTGTTCGGACTGGTAAGTATTTTAAAATAAATAATAAATAAAAACTTGAAATTATAAATTTTGGATTTGGATTTTTAACAGTAACTATTGTGGGTGGTGTTGTATTTATAATGTTTGCTGTGACTGCATTAATGTTTGATCCAAATGAAGGAGAAACGTAGCCATGAGAACTTCATAACAATTATTAAGGCCATTGCAAATGCTCCAATTTCAGAGCTCAGCATACTTAGTTCATCTGTGATATTTATATTTCACTACTCTAATTTTAGTGTATGCTTTCATTCAAGTTTAAAATTCAATAATGTTGGATAATTTTTGTATTATTGATTTATATATTTATGTTATATTTGTATAAATAAAGTATTATTAATGAGATTTATTTCTATAAGGTATAACAATGTATAGTATATAAACTGTGAATGATAATAAAATTGATATATTTGCCTAAATACTCTTGTCAATTATTTAACTATATTTTAATAGTTTTAATTATCTAACTATGTATGATAAGTATCATACAAACAAATTATAGTTTGTTTTAATATGTTGTAATTATATAACATTATATTATTTTTAACATTGAATGAATTCTATTTGTATAGTATAATATTTTTTTTTCATTATTAATAACATAAAACAACACGTCTTACTTCTTCTTTTTCGTTATAATGACTGTAATGAATTTGGTTGTAACTTGTGAGGCCAGTTTGTTAATGTTCATGGCCTAAATTGAAATGTACACTGTTTATAATTGCAATAGTAATATAAGGCTGTACTGAAATTATTGTTTGTGTACATACTCTGTTAAAGTTAAGAAACATAGTTGGCGGCCAACTTTTGCGCAAGACCATGGCAAGTATACTGATAGTTGACTGGGCCGAAGTGACAAACGGGCGTTGCTTGACTACAGCCGACAAAAACTTATCACCCGCAAATATGTTTCTTAACTTGAAAAAAGTATAAAACTGTTTTATGAGATAGTTATGGTATATAGAACATAAATATATATATTTAATAACTTAACATTTTTATATTATGATAAGTACTTCTTTACTTGTAAACATGAACTGCATAAAGTATATTACATACACAAAGAATTACCCACTGGGATTTTGTTTAGTCTCCTCGAGGGACCAAACAAATAAATGTTCATAGTAGCATTTGTTTTATGTTTTTATAATAATCCATGTATAAGAATACATTTAACATTATTTGATAAACATAAAATAATATGCTTTATTTATAATAGACTAATGTTATTATGTTGGTCTTATGTGACCTCTTAAGAGGTATACACATGAGTTAAGGCCGCACTTTCTACGGGCCTCGTAGTAAAATTCTGAATTGTTTAAAAAAAAATGTACCTACTGATAAAAAAGTTGCTGTAGGTTACTTATTATTCATATGAATATAGTATGCAGTGCATTATATTGTAACAGTTCAAGTAAACTAAGTGAAAAAAATGATTTATTTACAGCTGACTGTAATATTAGATGACGAGATTATTATAAGAGCTCAAAAACGTTGGAAAATGAATTTGATTTAATCTAGCAGAACTTTCTGTACAAATTGAATCATTTAGTTTGCTCCTGAGCTTAAACCTTGTAAGTGTTTTTGATTTGATTAAATTACCTACTTATTTGGAACCTTGTTTTAAATTTCCAATCCTTTAGCTGTAAAAGTTTAACATTTTATGAACTTTTAACTACAAAATCATTTTTAAACTTAAAATTTGATAAATGTTGTCAAAAATCAAACCTTTAATGCTTAAAAAAAAATTGTGCTAATGTATTTTAAATATTCTTCAACTACTATTGTAATAATATATCAGGAGCCTTGTATAAAATGTTCAAACTTTTTGACCCGAATAAAATTTCATTGACATTTATAGAAAAAAAAAACTAAAAATATTAAAAACTGAAAATGTCCGTAAACAGCTCTAAATAAGTCAAATATTTTGAAAATGTAATCAAGTGTTCACAAAGTAAACATATGGTGTAAATTTAAAGTATCTACAGTTATTTATTTTTGAATTACAACAAAATAAGAAAATTGCTACATGAGAAATTGAGTGACTACCGAATGTTGTAAATATGAACTTCAAACGCGTATTTTTATTTATCTTGAGCAGTTTACGGACATTTTCATTTTCCAATTTTTTTAGGTTTTTTTTCTCTAGATTTACATAAAACTTTATTTGTTGGGTAAAAAACTTGAAAATTTAATAAAAGGCTCCTAATATATTGTTACAATAATACATGAAAAATATTAAAAATCCGTAGTGAAACATTTTTTTTTATAAGCATTTAAAGATCAAATATTGACAAAATGCGTAAAAATCACGAAAATGTGCAAATTATTTTGAGTTAGAAATTCATAAAAAAATTTTATTTTTAAATCTAAAATTTGAAAATGTAACACATGATTTCTCGTAAGTTTGCCTAAGTTTATCAAAAAAAATATATCTAATACCAAGTCAAATTAAATTTTTATGAGCGTTTTGAAGTTCATATTTTTACAATATTGGATATTCACTAGATTTCTCATGTAGCGATTTTCTTATTTTGTTGTAATTTAAAAATAAATAACTGTAGATACTTAAAAATTTCACCGAATATTTATATCAGCATTTACTATACAGCATACAATTTTGAAAATATTTTGACACTTTTTAAGCCTTTTATGGACCATTTCAAATTTAAATTTTTTTAGTTTTTTTTTTATATAAATACCAATACATTTTTATTTTTGGGCCAAAAATCATGAACATTTAATACAAGGCTCCTGGTATATTGTTACAATAGCAATTGAAAAATATTAAAAATACATAGGCTTATATTTTTTTTATAAGCATTTAAAGTTTGAATTTTGTCAAAATTCATCAAAATCTCGACAATTATCAATCATTGTAATTAAACAATTATAAAATGTTCAGTTTTTATATAACTGAGGATTAAAAATTTAAAACAAAGATTCATTTATACCATCCATTATACAGTGACCTTCTTGTAACCTACTGTACAGTGGAGCAACATCCACTTGACCCCCTTTTTTTTTTTGATAAATTTAGACAAACTTATGAGGAATGTCGTATTACATTTTAAAATCTTTGATTTAAAAAGAAACATTTTTATGAATTTCTAACCCAAAATAATTTGAACATTTTCATGATTTTTACGTATTTTATCAAGATTTGAACTTTAAATGCTTAAAAAAAAAAATTGTTGCTATTGATTTTTAATACTTTTCAAATGTCTAAACTAACTTAATGTGTAACAATATAAGAGCCTTGTATAAAATTTTCAAGCTTTTTTCCAACTAAAAAATTTTAAAACTAAATATATTGGAAACTGAATATGTCCATTAACATTTCAAAGAAATCAAAATATTTAGAGAATTTAATAGAGTATAGAAAATGTGAATATAAACATTTAGTCAAAATTCCATGTATAGTCATTCGTTTTAGAGTTACGCCAAAATCAAAAATTCCCGTTTTTTTCCCGGCGCTTTCGAAAACTACTGGTTATTTAAAGTGTTGACTTAATAATACACCAACTAGATTCATTTGCCCATCGAACAAGACACTGAAGTTGAAAATCATAGCAATATTTCGACTACTTTTCGTTTACAGACACAAAAAAAAACACATCATTGTAAAATCAATACATTCATTGCTCCGCTCAGAATCTAAAATTACAGTTAACCTGGAATCTTTAGTTTTCAAATTTAAAGTCATAAATATTACCTATCTATATATTAGTATTGTACAACACCACATAAGAACCTACAATGACAATACAATAATAAAGTTATATTTGTTTACATATTTATAATTAGTTATTGTTCTAATGTTCTATTGTAATCAGATATTTGCGTGATAAATACATTAAAATAATTTGTATTAATTTACTATTCAACTTTTGTCTTACAGTACACAAGTCTTGAAGTACGCGTTACTGAGGCTAAAAATATATAGTAATGCATCTTGAACTATTTGCCATAACATTGTTCTCATTAATTATTGGCATTGGGTAATTCAATTTGGTATGTTTAATATTTACATAATTCATTAGAAGTTTTACTTATAATTAGTAACAGAATATGTGTGAACTTCTTATTATTGAAAACAAAATATTGTCCTCAAACAAAATCTGTTAAAAAGGTTGTTGGTGATCACAATGTAAATTGGGCAATAGCGGAGAATATTTTCAATAATTATTAATAATTTATGCTATATTTAAAGCAACTGGTATAATATGTTGAACACTGAACAATTCCGTAGTAAATACATCAACAGAACGCTTATAAAATTATTTTTATTATATATTATCATTGTAAAAAAACCAATAAGTATACATTATAACATAAATTACGTGTTATATTATAATATTAAGTTCACTAAAATATAAAATAGATAATAAAGATTAAAAAAAAGGAATAATTAAGTTCAATCAGTTTGACTAGATCACTGTAATAGTATTCATTTTTTAACGACCAGTATAAAAGTATATTACAATAAATATGTTGGACAGTTTTGGTATCAAAGAATTATAATTTAAATGTCCGAAGACAATGCAGTTGCGTTGGTAGTTTTTACAACTTGATTTGTACAAGATTTGGAGAGAGGAAGAAAATTGGGCCTAGTTATTGCGTTGGCGTTTGGATAACTCCCTTCAACTGGTGTCTGTACAGCAGTGATATCTGTTTGTGTTTCTGCAACACTCTGTGATGAAGGGCTCACACACCGCAATACATGATCCATGGACTCCTGCAGCTGTTGAACCTGAAAAATGTATTTGGTTTTTGTTTTTATAAGGTGTTTCAATAAAAATATTCAAAAGACAAGCCTCCATTGCATTAAAATAAATAAAATTGAAGTCTACTATTTTTATTTTTTAATATTATGTATAAATTATAAAGATTAAAATTATTTTTATTTTAATAGGTATGCAATAACTTTGTTTAACATATTATTTTACATAATATTGTCTTATACCTATCTCTCGATGGTACACAAAATAAGTTGACAATTCCCACTATAAAATAACTTTACTAAACATAAAACAAAAACACAAATACTACGGGTCTCAGGAATTGCCACCGTCATAAGTGTCTTGCCAGAAAACCCGCAATGTCCCTTTGTTTTACGAAGTGCTACCTCAACACTACATTTGCCTCATTGGCTTATTATTACTTAATATCATACTATCTACTATTTATATTATTGAATTAGTTAGCGCATACAACAGTGTGTAAATAAAATAGCGTAGCGCTCCTGCACATGCACACACAAGTCACTGGCACGTTGTTGCGTGCATGAACGGTAAACAATTTACACTCATTTGTATATAATTTTTGTCAATCCTACCGATGGACCTGAAAACATGATAAGAGTTCTGAAAACTGATTTGAATTCATTAATATGTCTACTTGAGATCGATCAGGCCACATTTTAAATATTCAAACAACATTTTAAAAAAAGTGGAGTGATTGATCTCAAGTAGATTTATTAATGAATTCAAATCAGTTTTCAGAAGTATTATCGAGTTATCAGGTCCATCAGTATGATTGACAAAAGATTGGTACATTTTGGTTGAAATAATTGTCCATTTGCAATCTCTATATATTAGTTAATTTTCAATCTAATGATTTTTATTTAATGGAAAGATAATTTTAATCGAGTAAAAGTAGAATCTAGCAGTTATTAAGTTAATAATATGGAGAAAATCAAAATTTAAATGAAGTTGTAAAATACCAACCAAACATGATTTATAATTTATAAATAAAGGTATAAAGACTTAAGACTTATAGAAATTTTTGATTACTTAAAAAATTATCCTTATTGAAAAATTATATAAACATTGCTATGAAATCACAGTTATAAATTTCTCTCTTAACTATTAATAATTTTAATCTCAAAATATAATATAATGACAACAATATTAAATACCTTAGTATCCAATGATGAGCATGTTAGACATTTGGAATCGCCATTATTGTCACTGCCTAATCTATTGTCCATACTGTTAACCTTTAATCATCGACAACATAATTTATTAATTTTTAAACATATAAAAACAATTGTATTGAGGAGGGTTCACATAAAAATGAAACATGTACCTAACCTAAACTATCTAAATTTCTTACTGTGTTTTAGGTGTACTTAGATTATAAAAGTTGAATTTTAGACGAGTAATTTGTAGTTTATGAGTTATAAGTATTATTCGTAATACTCCAAATAATATTCTGTACAAGAATGTGAAATTAAAAATAAATAAAGGCCTACTTAACATTTACAAACGTAAATGACATAATAATGATAAGAAATATTAAAAAAATTAAATTTTATTTTCAAAAATGTTGTTTTTTAAACCTAATACATTATTAGCTTAAGAAATAATGAGTGATCTTTGATAAAAGAATCAACCTATAATTTGTGATTTAATTCTTTGAATGTATAATATAAAAATTGATCTATATAATAAGAATGGTTTTTAATTTTATATAGAAATGAACACATTTTTACTGTGGTTTAAGTGGGAAATATAATTCATTGACCAATATAATTGATAAGATTAGAAAATAATTAATTTTCTTTTTGCTTTGTACAATTTTGAGAAAAGATTCTCACACAATATTTGAGGTCATACATTTCTTATTTTGTGATGCATTTAAAAATGTAGCAACACCAAGAGTGCAATTGTTATATAAATACAATACAGTAAATTCAATATGGTGTTGTGTACGTCTACACGACAAATTAAATAAGTAAATAAAAAGTACGCTCGGCGAAATAACTGACTATATCCTTTATTTTAATCAACGTAAAACAATTTAGTTAACATGAGTTCGGGAGGTTCGGACTGATATTCTGCTGGAATACGACTGCCCCTGCCTCGGGGGCAAGCACGATCGGCCAGCCCGCTGTGGCTCCAAAACTGTCCACACAGCGGAATGCCTTATGCTGTCCTAATCTAGCCTAACCTGCCTTATGTATATATATGTATCTGAGTACCCGTGGGAACGAGCACGAAGACAGCATAAGGCATTCCGCTGTGTGAACAGTTTTGGAGCCACAGTGGGCCGGCCGATCGTGCTCGCCCCCGAGGCAGGGGCAGTCGTATTCCAGCAGAATATCAGTCTGAACCTCCTGAACTCATGTTAACTAAATTGTTTTACGTTGTTTAAAATAAAGGATATAGTCAGTTATTTCACTGAGTGTACTTTTTATTTACTTATTTAATTTGTCGTGTAGACGTACACAACATTTTTGGTGGCAGCGATGGGATGACCTGTTAATTCCAGTACCTACCTGTACGTGTTATAAACCAACATTTTTTTTAAGAAATGTGTAGATGTGACAAACAAATTTTAATATAAGTAGATGATAAATAGTGGGCAATGACTATTAAATTGTTATTTGTTCAATCCTTTTTTACATAGCATTTTTCTTTTTTAAATCTAGGGTTATCCTTGGTCCACTACACGCCACAGTATGAGAGCCATACAATGTTATCATATAAATAAATATTGGATAAAATAAATCATAATAATATACATACCTTTTTCCACAGCTCATTTATAGCTTGCATTTGTAATACTACTAATTTATGTTCTTTTTCAAGAGTACTTTTGGTATCTACTAAATCTTTGCTCATTTGCCTAAAAATCCCAAACTTAGATAGTTTCGAAAAAAAAATTTAGATGAAATGTCTTACTTAATGTATTGATTGAAACGTAGCATTTGTACATGCTGATATATATTAGTTACATTTTTGTTCAAATTTCTAGTATGATATCCTCTCCACATTTTTTGTATTACTATGGCTGACTGGTGTAAATCTATATAAAATAAAAATACATACATGATTAAAATAAACAATAATATATTAATAACTAATAATAAATAATAAATTATGTTTAAATTTACCTTTGTTCTCAATACCGTTCATTTGTGACGCTTTATTTTTAATCATTTGCAATTTTTCCATAGTAGGTGCTCGAGACTCTTCACCAGCTGGAGTTTGAAGACCAATTATAGGTCTTGATTTAGGTATACTTGGCGTTAGTGGACTAGGTAATGAGTCTAATATCGGCAACATAGTGCTAGCGGCTGGTAGAGGTGGAGATTGTACAAAACAATTGACTTCTGTCATTGGTAAATGGACACTGCGAGACATACTACTAGGTGTTCCTTGGCAGCTTTCTGATCCAGTAGATAGTCTTTGAGTTGTAGACTTCAGTACACTAGGATCTAGACTTCTGGTCATCAACGATTCTTGTCCTGATTCTTTAATATTTGGTGTACTCGTTCCTAAAGGCAGAGCAAAATAATTTATGACAATGACAATTCACTTTAATTCAAATTATATAAATATATACTATGTAATTGCTCTCTATATTGTTGAGCTTTGCTTAAAACGAGTCTCAATTTTCTTTCTTGCTCAGTCTCTAAAGCATGGCTAGTAATTGGACACGTTTCTGTTAAATAACGGACAAGAGCGGTATGTTGTCCAGTATGAAACTTTCGTCCTTGGCCTTGGCTATACAGCCATTCAGCTTTTAGACTAAAAATTAATAATTTATTAAATATTTTTTTCAAATTTTGCCTCTTTAGTAGTTCTATAGATTTTCAAAATGTTAGACATAGATACAAGAAAACAATGTCAATTTGTATAAATTAGTTTTTGGAAACACACATTATTATCTATTATTAGCGATTATAATTAACATTGACTTATCAAATACTTACTTTTCAATGTCGTCCACAGCATAACCATCGACTATTTTCACACTAGGGCACCAATTGACAACAAATGGTCTGTAGTTAAATGTGTACCCTTCTAGGCAACTATTACCAGTTAAAGTGATTTCTCTTAACAAACCAAGACGACAAAGCTGTGATATTTCATTCAAATCATTAAGATTGTTATTGGCTAAAGTAAGAGTAAGCAAGTTGACTGGAAGAAAATGTTGACAGTTGGTTAAATGACAAATATTATTTGAATGCAAGAAGAGTCTCTGTAAGTATAATAAAATGTTATTTTAATAATTCATAGAGGTTATAAATAACTATATAGTAAGTATCATAACGCTGACTAAGATTTAAAATTTAAAATGTATACAACATACCTCGAGTTTTAAAAGATGACTCAAATTAGTAATGTATGATATGCTGTTGAATGACAAGTCTATGTGCACTAAGTTGACATTGGTTGATAAATGTTCAATAATCTGAAAAAAAAACCATAATGAAAAATATTATACATTTGATGGAAGAATAACACTTACTTTGATTTTGTTATTGGACAAATTAAGAGATGAAAGATTTATTAAATCTCGGAGTCCTTCAATACTCATCAGGTGATTATTAGATAAATCTAATTTTACAAGTTTTGATAACTTTGCTACCGTGTACATTCTCATCATCTGATTATGGCTTGCAATTAACTTAAACAAGTATTTAATTGAGTTAGGTACTTTTATAAATGTCAAACATTATTTTTTAAATTATTTACTTCATTAAGTTCAGTAAAATGTTCAACATTCTCCAGTTTTTGTAAACAGTTTTTTCGCACATCTAAGACTTTAATTATATGATTGTTTTCATTTTTTGGCAACTTTCGTAATTCTTGACTAGATAAATCCAATAACGAATTATCTAAAAGTTTTAAAATTAAAATAATCATTTGTCAACATATTTCCTTTTTGCATTTGATATTAAAATACTGTAAGCTTGGGTACAATTTTAATTAATAAAACTTTAAAAAAATTAAGTAGGTAGCTGTTGTTAATATCTTGTGGCTATGTTCAAACATATTTATTATTAACTCAATGATTGAAAAATCAATTAAAATGTATCTAATGAAAATAAACAAATTAGCTTACCAGTCATTTTGGCGAGTAAGTAAATTGGTATAAACAATATCACTGTGTAATATTATGTTATACGATTCCACTTCAACACTATATAATAGGCTACAGAATGGCAAAAAACTGGTTTAAAAAATATTACATTTATAGTAATAGTACAAGGATTTGATGATGGAAAAATAAAAAATTTAAAAATGCCTACTTATATTTCAAAAAAGTAAAACATTTTACGTAACACCTACGTGATGATTTCAGTGTAAACTGTAAAGTGTAAACCGTAAAATATAACATCTCGATCCTTATCTTAGTATCACTATCTCAATTATAGTCCAATAGTAAACTAAATCAAACTTAGGGACGGACTTGAGTGTTCTCCGCCAATCGCCATACTATTCGAAGTTCATGATCATAAGAAAATATAGGTATTGCATATTATTATTATTTATTTTCATCATTCACTTCGAGTTCTCGTTATTCTGTTGACTATTCGCGAAAATAAATAAATAAATAAGAATAAAGAATGTAAATAATATACCATAGTCGTATTTTTTTTCATATATTTACATCGTATAAATGGTTGAGGGTTGATTGATCAACAAAGGTAAGTGCAAACTAAAAACATTGGAATTATAGGCTCTATGTACATGCACGCACGTGTTTTGATAATTTAAATTATACAGTGTATTGGAATGTATTGGAACCGTGCTAACGTTTATTATGCGCAATGTTTGCGCGGCCATGGAAAATACTGTACCGCACCCAAATTTCACCGACCTGGCAAAATAACCGAGCTGTTGGCTGAGAAATCTGGAGAAGAAGAAACTGTAGTGTCGGACTCCTCGACTAGAATACCGCGTCTGATACCGATGGAGAAGACCGAATTTCGTAAAAACGCATTGAACATTCAAATGTTGTCGGCCAACTTGTACGAACAGCTCTTCAACGAGTCTCATATCAGTGATGAAAATGTTCTGAAGAAGGCCCTAAATGAGCTGTCCAAATATGATTTGCCGTCGACATTGCACAAGGTGCCAGATATTCAACTCCAATTACCTCCATTGGAGGGAAACATAGTTGATCACTTTTATGAAATTGGTAAAATGCAAAGTGAACCATATTCCATTCTGATGGATGAATTTTTAAAACAAGAAATACCAGAAATGCCTAAAGAATGGGTGTTCAGAGAAGGTTGGACTAGGTATGGAAAGGAAATCGAGCAATGTGATTATCCCAAAGAGAAAGTAATGATTTTTGATGTTGAAGTATGTTGTAAAGAAGGTGACTTACCTACCTTAGCAACTGCTGTTACATCAGAAGCTTGGTACAGTTGGGTGAGTAAAGACTTAATCAGCTGCAATACCAGATCTGGTAGATATCTTGGTTATTCATGTAAAGATCTCATTCCGTTAGAGACATCAATTAAATCCAAAGAGAAAATCACCGAATGGTCGAACACTCCCAAGTTGTGTATAGGCCATCATGTTGCTTATGATAGAGCTAGAATTATGGAGCAGTATTGGCTAAATCGTACAGCTCTTAAATTTATAGACACCATGTCTCTGCATGTTGCCATTAGTGGAATCACTAGTTATCAAAAAACATTATTAAAATCAAAAGATGTCATCGAAGATGAATCTTGGCAACAACACAGCTCATTAAATAGTTTAAATGAAGTGTATAAATTATATTGTAAAGCTGAGTTGTCTAAGAGTGACCGTGATACATTTGTTAAAGGTTCATTACAAGATATTAATAATGATTTTCAAAATTTAATGACCTACTGTGCAAATGACGTTAAAGCCACTACTAAAGTCTTGAGAAAACTATGGCCTTTATTTTTAGAACGTTTTCCTCATCCTGTTACGTTGGCTGGTATTTTAGAATTGGGTACATCATATTTGCCAGTAAATTCAAATTGGAAGAGGTATCTGGACACATCAAACGAAATATATGAAGATCTGGACATAGAATCTAAATTTTTACTTTCACAACAAGCAAATCAAGCTTGTCAATTAATGTATAATGACAACTATAAAAGAGATTTGTGGCTCTGGGACCAAAATTGGACATCTAAGGTGTTGAAACTAAAAAAAGAAAAAACAAAGAAACCAGAGATTACAGTAGAAAATAAACCTATAGAACCTGAAGACATTTATGAAAAGAGATTCTTTGAATTAGAAAAAATGTTTAAGCCATTGATGGCAACAAGTGAACGACTGCCACTTAAAACACCTCATTTAGCTGGCTATCCTGAATGGTATAGAAAATTGTGTGCCCCTCCCAAAGATTCACATTGGGTTCCTGGTCCGTTACTCATAAGTTCTGGTATGCATCTTGTTCCTAAACTTCTTTCTCTTATGTGGAAATCCCTCCCCCTACATTATGTGAGAGGAAATGGTTGGGGCCAACTTGTACCATATGAGACTGACATAAAACTTCCAGATGCTGAATTGGTACCACTTAAAGAATTACAAAACCACTATATTAAAAGTAATGTATCTTGTGACTGTAAAATAAAAATTAATAAGACTGAACTTCATGAAACTGTACAAACAAATCTAGTCAAGTATGAATGTATTTTCAAAAAAAAAAATCACAGAACTATACGAAATAAACCTTGCAAAGACAATTTAGCTACTGGCTGTGGTATTTTGAAACTTCCACATAAAGATGGAAATCATTTAAATGTTGGAAATCCACTTGCTCGAGATTTCTTAAATAAGTTTTCTCAAAATGGACTGTCTGGAAAGGACAGTAATGCAGAGCACATTATTGAAATATCACGTATGCTATCTTATTGGAGGAACAATAGAGAACGGGTTGAAGGACAAATTGTTGTTTGGACTGATAAATCAAAAGGATATGGTGCCATCATACCACAGGTTGTAGTATGTGGAACATTAACTCGTAGAGCTGTTGAAAGAACATGGATGACAGCTGCTAATGCTATCGACGAACGCGTTGGATCAGAATTGCGTAGTATGATACAATCGCCGCCAGGTTATTCTTTAGTTGGAGCAGATGTCGATTCTCAAGAATTGTGGATAGCATCTGTTATCGGAGATTCTTATTATGGCAAAGAACATGGTGCTACAGCTTTTGGGTGGATGACACTCAGTGGTAGGAAAAGTGATGGCACGGACATGCACAGTACAACTGCCAAAGCAATTGGAATTACAAGAGATAATGCAAAAGTATTGAATTATGCTAGGATTTATGGTGCAGGAAAGCCATTTTCCGAACGATTATTGAAGCAGTTCAATCCAGACTTAAGTCCTGCACAAGCAAAACAAAAAGCAATAGCCATGTTTAACATGACAAAAGGAAACAGAATCTACAAACTTCATGACACTGTTCTACCAGAAGTTAAAAAAAGAGAGCATTCACGACTTGGTGCCCAAGAGCTGTGTACTATTTATAATAAGAGCGTTGATGAATTGTTTAATAAACCTATTTGGAGCGGAGGTTCAGAATCTGCAATGTTCAACAGCCTTGAACAAATTGCATGTTCTAAACAACCAAAAACACCGTTTTTAGAATCTAGACTCAGTCGAGCTTTAGAAATGAACGGAGTGGACATAGATAAATTTATACCTACTAGAATAAATTGGGTTGTGCAAAGTGGTGCTGTTGATTTCCTTCATCTAATGTTGGTGTGCATGCGCTGGTTAATCCATCCTAATGTACGGTTTTGTCTAAGTTTTCATGATGAAATACGTTATTTAGTACCAGATGAACATCGTTATCAGACTGCATTAGCTTTACACGTGACAAACTTACTTGTAAGAGCATTTTGTATTAAAAAATTGGGTATGACTGATTTGCCACAATCTGTAGCATTTTTCAGTTCTGTTGAAGTCGATACAGCCCTTAGAAAAGATGCTCTAAATGATTGTGTTACACCATCCAACCCACATGGATTGTTCAAAGGCTATGGAGTGCCACTTGGAGAATCATTGGACATTATTAAAGCTATAGAGTTGTCTGGTGGAAACATTGGCATGTTTAAAAAGAAAAAGCGGAAAACTGATAAAATGAAAGACTGAACATTAAAAAATAATTTACATTTAAGAATTATGTTAACATTAAAAATGATTTTGTAAATAATTTGTTTATCAAGTGTTATTTTTTACAGAATGTCTAGGGCAACTAAACGTAAGCATGTGCAGAAAGAAATGCTCACTGCTGATTGGAATGGTCCAATAGATGATCAACGCATTGTTCGCATAGTTGCTGGCCGTGGCAACAATCTTCATGAAGTATTCTCAGTTGAAGACAATGAAACATTTCTAGTTTCAATGCCAGCTAAGTTCAGGCGAAATGTGTGGGTGAAACGTAATGATTATGTTGTTATTGAACCAATAGCTGAAGGAGATAAGGTACGCGGTGAAATTGTACACGTGTTGACCAAAGAAGACATGAAACTAATGAAACAAAAAGGGTGGAAGAAGGAAGACAATTATGATATCGAACCAAATACAAATCGGCCTGTTGTTACCACGATCAGCGACTTGAGTTGTACCGATACAGACACTGATCATGATGACCCTTCTGAAGATACAGATTACTCTTCATGATCATGAGAATAATATTTGAAAATTCATATATATAATTTCTGTACATGTAATTGTGCCAAACAAAGACTATTCTGTTAATAAAACGTTATGTGATTTATATATTAAGCTTCAATTTGGAAAATACATTTAAGTAATTGTAAGTACTACTATATATTGTATAATATTATAATAGTGTATAAATAATTATAATGATTTGTTCGATATTAAATCTATTGAATTTTTTTTGTACAAAAAAAAAATTACAATTCAAATAAAAATAAATTATTGATAATTTGATAATTGTTTGAATACTTAACTCAACCAATTATAATAATATGAAGTAGGAATAGATATCTAAACGTAGAATAAATAACTTAAAAAAAATTAAAGAGTTGAAATGTTAATTTAATTTTATAAAGTTTCATAATTAGTTACAGTAGTCTTTTAAACTAGAACCTACTAGGTTTTTTTGTCCAAAATCAATTAGTAGGTTAAAAGATTAAGCCTAATATTAAAACTAATGTCAAGTTTTATTGAATTTTAATAGATTATAAGATTATACCATGCCATAAACAAATTATTTTGCAGACATTTTAAAGCTGATTCAGTCATTTTTCAAGAGTTGGGGAAAAAAATTATTACCTACAACTATCAAAAATCGATTATTTTTAACCCAAAAAAGTTTTAATTATAATTCCAATTGAAACCTATTTTTGGTTTGCTTTTAAATTTGATATCACTTTATTCAATTATCTTGCAAAGTAAATCTAAAGCCTAGTATCATTTTAAGACTTAGATACATTTTTAACTTAAAAAAATATATCCTGTACCTGCACTATCTTTCATTGGTATAATGAAATTTAATATAAGAGGACATGCTACCCGCATGTGCTGTTTCCGTCTTACAAATGTACAACATAGAAAACATGTTTTTTGAAAATATTTATTAAGGTGTTACGTTTGACATAACTTTATCTTTTAATAAGCATTATTTAAATATTTCAAAAAAAATCATCATCCATTCTTGGATTTATGACTATGACATGTAAATATTTTTCTGATCCAATTACATTAAAAACGTAATATTTCTCTCCACTCTTGAATATAATACTATTATCTGGTCACCTGAAAATGTGCATATAAAATGACTCGATTAATAGAAGGCATACAATTCAATGATACCCCCCAAACACTGACAAAAGGAGACAAAACATATTTCTCCTCCCTAGAAAAAGCTGAAGCTCTTGCTGAAATCTTTGAAAAAAACAGTAACCACAATCTACAAAACGGCATACCCCAAGGATCAAGTTTAAGTGTCACCCTCTTTATAATAGCAATTAACGAACTTCCAAGTATAATACCCTCACCACTCAAAACCATTATGTTTGCCGATGATAGTACTATTTACTGCAAAGGAAGAAATATAAACACATCAAAAACAATCATGCAAAACGCCATCAATGAAATCAGCAAATGGGAAAAATCTACGGGGTTCAAATTTGGCCCAGCAAAATCCAAAAGTATCATATTCTCACACAAAACAAATATAACCCCACCTCAAATATACATGAACAATATTCTAATTCCACCCACAAATGACTTAAAAATGTTAGGTTTAAACCTAAACAACCAACTAAATTGGTCCAAACACATGAAATTGTTAAAAACTAAGACTAAATGTAATCAGGGCCATTTCCAATCGAGCATGGGGTGCTAACAACATCATCATAATGAGAACATATAAAAGTCTAGTACTATCCGTCATTGATTACGGTTCCATAATTTACGGAGCAGCCCCTGAATCAATTTTAAAATCATTAGACCCAATCCACAACCAAGGCATCCGACTGAGTATTAGCGCATTTAAAACCAGCCCCATACCTAGCATCCTATGTGAAGCAAATACACCTCCACTCGAAATAAGACGAAACATGCTCACCCATAAATTTGTACTTAAAAGACTAGCCGACAAGGACAATGCTATATCGCCATACCTGTTCAACACTTCACCTCCTTCATTGCACTTAAAAAAAAATCAGCCATTATCTACACGAATCAAAAAATGGCTAGACACAACAAATACACCACTGCCTAAACTGCTCTCCCCTGTTCCCTACATATACCCTCCGTGGAAAATGAACCTAAACATCAACACCTCAATGATTCAAGAAATCCAAAACATAGAGCCTTCCGAAATCCCTAAACATTTTAATGACATTATACTTAAGAATTTCTGTAATCATAAAATTATATACACCGATGGATCAAAATCCAACGTCAAAACAGGACTAGCTATAATTACAGAAGAAGAAACCTTTAAGTTCTCTTCACTGGAGATTAATTCTATTTTCACCATCGAGGCACTAGCGATCCTGAAAGCCATAGAACTAACTGAGCAAAATTGGAAAAATACAAAGTCCTTCTTAATAGCCAGCGATTTCCTTAGTTCTATCCTAGCTATACAAAACCAAGGGACATCAAATGAAATAATCAAAAACATACAAGAAAGAGCCTTATCCCTTGCCCCCCGTTCGGTAACCTTCATGTGGATTCCTGCCCACAAAAACATACCAAGAAATGAATAAGCTGATTTAGCAGCTAAAGAAGCCTCGACCAACATCAACATCCCTAAAATAGACCTTTCGACTTATCAGGACACTGCCCGATACGCCTTAAAAAATAGCAAAAAAATTCACCAACGACTCTGGGACCAGGAATTTAACAACAAACTATACCAGATAAAACCTTTTCTATCACCTAACCCGAATCCTCCCTCAAGTACGAGAAGACAACAAGTGATATGGACAGTGGACACGGATGAAAATTGGACACACAAACATCACACACATCCACTTAATGAGAAGAGAGCCGAGACCAAACTGCGAATTCTGCAACAACGCCCCGATTTCCACAGCACACCAACTCCTTGAATGCCCTAATTTAACAGAACAAAGAAAAATTTTTCCACACCTAACATTAAGAGATATTTTAAGTATAGACAATTTTAACTATTTAATAACATTCCTTAAAATAACCAATCTATTTAATAGAATCTAAATAGTTATATATTATTGTTACCTATACCATTATCACCACATACTTGTACTATACTGTATTTCCTTTATTTAAATATTAAGATAATTGTAAATAACTTGTAAACATGGTTTTGGTCCCGGCTAATGACTTTAATGTTGAAGCCGTATCAATAAATTAAAAAAAAATGACTCGAATCAATCCAAAATAGTGTTCTTAGCTTGATATCCTACACATGTAGTATTCCACGACAACCACAATCACTATATAAGCCCCTTTTACACACTAAATATGAGCAGCCTTGTTGTTCAAAGAAACATACTAGATTTGAAATTCTTATTTAGATTGGTCAATGGCTACATAGATTGTCCAGAATTGCTTGGTTTTATACATTTTTATATCCTAATTCAAACTAGGGAGGGGGCTAAGCCCCCCTGTCAAAATTCCTAGTTCCACAAACGATAGCTACATTTTTCAACTTAAATTTTAGATATCGTTTTTTTTTTATTAATATCTTGGAAAAATATTTATTTTTTTGGTTATCAAACTGTTATGTAATGACCCTGTGTAAGACGTAACACGTACCTTGTCGTGTAGTTTTAGTTAAATAAATTCTACTTAGAAGTTGTCAACAAACTAAACACAAAAATAGTCGTAAAAGACGTACGTAGCGCTTTCAATTCCAACAAGTTCTGCATCTTGTGAAAGAGCGTTCTCAGCAAAGCGTCGAATAAACATTTACATAAGGTCAACCATGCTACAAAATCGATTTTCAAAGTTATCTAGCATAGCAATTGAGAGAGATTTGTCAAACGTTCTAAACAAAGAAGACATTTTAGTATATAGTATATAGTTATCTTTAAAATTTCTTTAACGTTCACTTACATTTTAAGAATTATCTCGTATCTAAAATAATACTTAATAATATGTTACTATTTTAATGTTTACCTACCTCAATACCACTTTTTTATTATTTGTTTTATACATGCCATACACATTACAAAATGTATAATAATAAAATAATATTATAATTTAATAATGAATGTTATTTGAGGAACGAGTATGGGGGGTGTGGGGGGCTCTGCTCCCCACATTTGTTATTTATATTAAATATGTTAGGGCTGAAGCCCCACCTATCTTTAAGGTCTAGTTACGCTTATGAAACTAGGTCTACTTATACTATTCACAACCATTTGCAAGGGTCAAACTATATACCATAAATGTTCCTTTAAATAGATCCACTAGATTAGCTAATGATACCCAAATTGATTTTTTAAATTTTAACTCATTGAGTCTATTTGTAATTATGTTAATAGATATTATCATTAATTACATTTATGTATTCTATTTACTCATTTAATTATTGTATATTATTACTTTTCTACTGTTTTCCTTTTATTTCATTATTTATTACTACATTTTAATTTGCATTTATAAATCATGTATTGGGCTTAGCCCAATTAAATAAACAATAAATAAACAGCAGGAGTCTCCAACATACGGCCCGCGGATCGGACCTGGCCTGACAAGCTAATTATTTGGTGTTATTTGTAACAGCTTGTAATAGTCCATACATGCCTATATTACCCACACTAACTAATAATAGAAAAACTCATTACAAAATAAAAAATTTATATAGTTAAACATACAATTTTCTAAATAAAACTTATGTATTCTTCAATTTCATAACCTCTTTATCTTCTTAAAATGTTGTCCCGTGATACCAAAGTATATCAGATATATTTAGATTCTAAAATTTGATCTGCTGTAAAAAAAAAGGTGGGACATTCCAAATTTATAGAATTATAAATTATATCGGTCATAAATTATGGTTTTATCTTTCACAAATCATAATTAATAGTTAATACAATTTATATTTAAATAATTGTATATGATAATGATTAATTAATAATGAGCTTGTTCAACAAGTAAATTTCTAGTTTTTAAGTATTTTATGCTTAACCTGTCATAAAACAAACATATTATAATATTTATTACACTTCAAAATTGTGACTGAATATTTTCCATCTATGTATAATTGTACTAATTAAAAAAAAAAGTTATATCAAATTTATAACCATTTATAGCCCAATTTTTAGACAAATTCCAAATATTTTAAATACTCTTATTCGTACTAGTATTATGGTTAATAATAATTACTACAGCTGAAAAAAGACAACAATATTCACTATAAATATTAATATTTAACAAAACATATATAGGCACAACTCATTATGACTTTATATTTCAGTAGCTCAATATTATTATCATTATTAGCGTAGAACTAAATGTTTTGTATAAAATAAAATAACATAACATTTTTTTTTTTTTTTTACAAAAATGTGAAACGAACTATTTTTATGTATATATTTATACTTTTACAATTTATTTATAAACAGTAATAATTTATAGTAATAAATTGTCTTCTACGAATAAAGGCCGGCATAAATTTAAAAGCGCAGTTCAATGTCAACCGATTAATAAATTATATGAACATATTAGTAGTTTATCTTTAAGTTTCATTAGGGATGAAAAGAAGAAGAATGGAATTTTATAAACATATTCTTCCATTACTTTTAAGTACAAGTTTACATGTTTAGGTAACATGAGATTCTGAAATATAAATCAAACTATTATTGCTCGTAATACTGAAAAGTACTGTCTATTCAGATCTAATCGGTCATACAATTAGGTAAAGTTAAGTTTATATTGGAGGGAGAATAGAGAAACATAAGACTAATCGGCATACCATTAGAGAGACTTGCGCTTACTATATGATATTAAGGCTTATATGTCGTTCTTAAACTGGCGTATAATTGCCATTAGGTTTATAGAAGAACTGTCCACGCAGTATGCGTCTGAAAAGTTCTTTTCTCAGTAATGTTCTTTCCTTGACCAACTTCTTTAGCACACCCTTGTTCTCCATTGCTCGGCGAGACAGATATGGTAGCACTTCATTGACTGGGCCATATGGTATATACTTGTACGCCGAATATCCTGCTTGGCCTGCCAATTTCAATAAACATAGAATTACTTTTAAGCTCAACAGAGTATATGAAAATATTATTTATGTAACATACCCAAGGGGAATGTGATGAAATCGCACATGCCAAGCAGCTGTCCGAAGCAGATTACTTTGTCTTCAGGTGAGATTCCAATTTCTTTCATTCTGATAAGCGAGGAAAACAAAAACGAAAAATGTTTTATGAAACAAATTTTAAATTATTATGTTGGTGGTGGTTTTCATAAATGATGAGTACTGTTGTTTTGTTTTGTTTTATTGTTTTGTGTAATATCCATTTCTGCATTTTATTCCAGTAATCGCACTTGTATTGGATGGCGTTGGAAATGCTTTTTTAGACACTATTCTATGTGTCTCTGCAAAATTTATCAAATTAACAAACGTAGCCTAACCACTTCTAACCCCGTTTTGATTTTTACCTACCGCATTACATTTTAGGTATAACATTGAAAGGTTCACTTATAATATTGGGCATAATGTCAAAATGACATAAATAAATATATTTATAAGTATATAAGGAATATGTTAATTTTACTCACTGTGATAATGCGAAGCGAACTGTATCTTCGTTATGCGATGCAACCATAATACCAATCTTGCTGCAAACATCACCCTGATCTTTCAGTACCTTAATGCGTGTTAAACACTCAGTCAGCGTTTGATGATAAGTTTCCGTGGTGGCTTCATATGATGGATTGGTTGGATCAGCATAGCCCAATGCTGCAGCTCTTGCCCTCTCCTGTAAAATGAATCATATTTTAAATACTACTTAAATAATTCAATATTAGCTGAGCCAATTTATAACATTAACAATAAATAATAAAGCTTTCTAAATTATTATTATTTGTATTACCTGGTCAATATAAGCACCCCGCACAAGTTTTGCTCCAAAAAAGAATTTTTGTCTCTTAGCTTGATTTAAATCAGTCTTGACTTCATTAAGTGTTTCTTTTAGGTAACATTGGTATGTGTTAAACACAATAGCTTTTTCCGTATTATACTTTTGCATCAATTCAAGAGTCAATCTAGATATAGCTGGTTGAAAATATGTTTGTTCAGCATCAATCATTATACGAACATCCAAGTCTTTAGCAGTCTATTTAAAAATTAAATACAAAAATATAACTATTATTTCAATAACTTATATGATAGGATTAATAAATTGATCAAAATCATATTTCTTACTTGAACTAATGTGTTGAGTCGATGAACCATATTACGGAACATTTCCTCTTCTTTTTTAGACAATTGAGATAATAGTCTGACCATACGACCTTCTTTTAAGCAAGGGACACGGAACGAATCACTTAGTTCAGAATTTTCATCCAACAAACCACTCCACGGAAACAAATGAATAACACTAAACAAAAAATAACAATCTCAAAGTTTAAAATAAAACCAATATTTTAAATTTAAAAATTAATTTTACCCTTGGCTGTCCTTAGTGACTTTTTCCAAAAATTTTTTTGTATCCTTGATTCCAGCTTGGAACAAACGTTTGTCCAACTCCTCAAGAGTGAGATGCTGACCAATTACATTACCTTTGCCACCCATAATTTCACTAGCTAATGTACGAGCTCTCATAATTACCTCTGATAATTGCAACTGTAATATCGAATAAATATTTTTAGTCTAATGTGTATTACCATTTGTTAATAATTGAAATAGGATATATTACAATGTTTTTCAGGTAGCTATTATGTGTAAGAAAATTCCTTAAGAGGGCGCTACACACATGTATAGTCTTTACCTCGCAAACATGCAACATAGCAAATTTTACACTCACAATATTCAATTTTATAATACTATTTTTAAAATTAGAGTAAATTGATCTATTATTAATTTTAAAGGTAATATTATAATTTAGAGCGGATGCTGTAATATATATTTTAATTACAATATTAATTATTCGCATTTTTAAACTCATTTTTTTGTAAGTTAAAATATCAATAAAATCCTTATTATATATTATATACCTAATAATAATTTTATACTTGCATTTTATAATAGGTCAATTTACTCTAATTTTAAAAATATAACAGAGTAAAATGGATTATTGAGAATGTAAAATTTGCCATTGTATGTTTATAAGACAGAGAAAACACACAAAATCTTTAGAAAACTTTATTTCAAATACTAAGTGGTAAATATGAATTAAAATTGTAAAAATGTTATAGTTGTTCAAAATTGTCTGTGCTAATGAATAAATATTTATTTAATTTTGCTTATAATAAGGTATTGCTAAGCTTATACAATTTGCATGTATTTTCTTGTTTTCAGTCATGGCTCCATCCCCAAATTGGAGAGAGCAGGGAAGGAATTTAGAATTATTAAATTATTAAAACGTGTCATGATGTCAGTAAGTACAATAACAATTTTTATTGAATTAGTGTAAGTAAAACTGTTTATAAGAAATCAATAGATCACTAACCACTTTTATTCAGTGTTATTGTAAGATTGTATTAACAGTAAAATAAAACAAATATTTTGGCTCAATACTTTCAGATAACACATGTTATTGATTAAGTAAATATTTATAGACACAACCCAATATATTTGACATTAGTTGGTTTCTACATATTATTATGTTATTAAGAATAATTATAGCATTAATTGCAACATTTTTACTCAAGTCACCTAGTAAGTATTAAAAAAAAAACAAAACATTACTTGGAAATTGCATAAAATAATTATAATGGTTAATAATTAAAATTATTACTTTAATTCATAAATATTTTGAATAATATTTTTTTTTTATATACAATTTACCAAAAGTTGAGGACGTCCAAGAGCTGTTAATTTGATTGCTGTAATTCCTGTTCCATATGTAGCACCTAAACAATAATATTAATCTTTTTAATATAATTTAATGATCTGTTATGAGTATTATTGTAATATTTTGTAATTATGTAATTTGTACCTAACATTTTTCTAGTTTCAAACCGGTTTATTAATGTAAAACTATTTAACTATAAAAAAATAATTTTTTTATATATATTTACGAATATTATTATTTATTAAGAACAGCACAGTATTTCTCGATTATCCGTGGAGCCCAATACACTGTAAAGTGTACAGTAGTACAGTACTAAAAATAGTGTTTATGTACAATAAATGTGAATGTTATTATATGAATGTTTGAATAAAAATACGTTTATATATCTAATTTTCTTTAAATACAATTAATATTATATATTATATATTATATTATATTTTATTATATATAGTATTATTTTTTTTATTATACACCTAATAATAGTATTTTTATTTCATATCATTTGCTTATCCGTGGTTGCTGTGCCACTCTATATAATCGAGAGATTACAGTATTTCATACCTTTATCTTATACATTGACAAATAATATTGTGTGTAAATAATAATAAATATCAATAAAGAGATTTTGTTATTTACAGGCAAAAGGTTGGTAACTTGTATATGTGAGACAAGCACCACTATAGGAGGAAATCGCGAGGGGGTTTGAAGGGACTAAGCCCCCCCTCCAACCCTTAAAATTATAAAGTTCCTAAATATCTAATAATTTTTATTACTGTAAAATGTATTTTCAATAACTAATAAACGATCATAAATATAATATTGAGGGGATTGGAAGCGGTTATTTGTCTTTGTCTAACACACGTGGAACATATGAATTTAAACGTGTTTTCATTCCAGCGTATCGATTAATCTAGTAGAGTGATAAGAATTCTAAAAACATACATTTTTGGTTAAGTCTACTTGAAATTGATTTTCCCAGATTTTTAATTTTTTTTGATTTTAACTTCTCTCAAAATTGAAATATTTTATTTCCCGTTTTAGAATGATTTTTTTAGGATTTTATATTTGAGTAAATTTACCTATTATCAAACTAGAAGATGATAACATTCCCGTGTGATTTTTACGGGATTTCAATTGTTCTGCGATATATAACAATTTTTTAACAGTAATATTTAACATACTCATAGGCCATAGTTGATAGTATATATAAAAAATAAAACAACGAAACACGGCAACACAAGATTGTTTTTGCTGAACGCCAATTGCCATGTAATGCACATAGGTCAGAGAGAGAAAACAAAAAGTGCGCTTACCACTTACATCCTCTTAAATTCTTATATTTATAATTTATAAAAATATTCTCTCTAGAATAAAACATTGAAAATCAAAGTAAAAAGTTTAAAACAATCAACACGATATAGTAAAGACTAACATATTATTGTTATAACTTTAAAAGCATTTAAAATTAATAATTATTAACATCGGACAAACAGTTATTTCAAATGACAGTCATCAATAGATTTTTGTAATTGTGTGAAAAGTGTAGAACCCACAAAAGAAACATTATTATGAAAGCGGAATCGTGTAAAGCAGGTACAACGCGACTCGTGTACTCGGCGTCTCGGCGAATAATCCTCAATCGTGATGGTCGGATGCTTTACGAGTCTTGTAGGAGGTGTTTAATTGTCAAGTATGGCGATTATATTTACTCGTAGTCACTTGTCGTTTCTCAATTTCCCATCGGTTGTCGGTAAATGCACGATGATCGGCAAATTAACGAGTTGTGTAGAACGACATGATCATCAAGTCAAAACACTAGACTGGCTTTACACAATTATGTCAGTCAGGCAGGCAGGTCAGAACCATAACAAACTTATCAACAAACTTCACATAGAACTCATTGAAGTTTTCAATGAGCTAAATATTCTTGATTATAAAAATTCTATAGGTCCTGACGGCTTATCACCATTATTTCTATTTAATTGCAGATTTATACTTTCCCCACCTATTATGCATCTTTTTAATACTTCTCTAAAAAATGGAATTTTTCCAACCGCTTGGAAATCTACCTACATCAACCCTATACATAAAAAAGGAAATAAATCATTGGTCTCAAATTATCGCCCTATATCTATAATCTCTATCCTCCCTAAAATATTTTCAAAAATTGTTAATCGTAAACTCTCTCCTATCTTTAAAAATATTCTAGTACCACACCAACATGGTTTTCGTAGTAATAAATCATCAGTAACTAACCTAATAACTATCAAACATGATATACTTGAATCTTTTTCTAAAGGCCAACAAACAGATGTAATATACACTGACTTTGAGAAAGCCTTTGATAGTGTTAATCATAAATTATTAACTCATAAACTGCTAAAAACTGGTTTTGCCAATCCTCTTCTATCATGGATTAACTCATTTTTATGCCTACGAACACAAATAATCAAGTATAAAAGCTTCATATCAATTCCTATAAAGGTAACTTCCGGAGTTCCCCAAGGAGATCATCTTTCTCCTCTTCTTTTTAATCTGTTTATTAATGATGTGGTGTCTTCCATCACTCATTCTAATATACTTTTATTCGCTGATGACGCAAAAATTTATAAATCAATCTCATCTCTAGATGATAACTTACTCCTACAAAAAGATTTAACCGATTTTAATGAGTGGTGTGTTTCTAATGGCCTTTCACTCAATATTAATAAATGTCAAATTCTAACATATTCTAATAAACGTAATACAATCAATTTCAATTATTCTATTTCAGACACTAGTTTAAAACGTGTACATGTGATAAAGGACTTAGGAATATCCTTCGATTCAAAACTATTATTTAACTTACATATATTAGCTATTAAAAATAAAGCCCTATCAGTATTTGGTATGATAAAACGTAATTGCTCACAGTTTAACAATCCTTTCACTTTCAAGTGCCTATATACGTCACTTATCCGCTCTATTCTTGAGTATGCTCCTATAATTTGGGAAAATAACAGCAATGGCCATAGTGATCAACTTGAGAAAATTCAAAACAAAGTTCTTCGATTCATATGCATTAAATCTAATATACCAAGAACCCCCCACTCAGGATATGAACAAATTTTAAATATATTGCACTTAGAATCTCTAAAATCACGTAGAATTAATACATATAGCACCTTTCTTACAAAATTAATAAACAACGAGATTGATGATGCATTTTTACTTAATCAAATAAATTTTAAAACCAATTCTCATAACTTACGCAATAAAGATTTATTTTATCTACCACATTTCCCCCAGAAGTACATGTTGAATGATCCTTTAAACATTTTGATGTCTTGCGGAAATAAACAAACTTTTAATTTACTATTTAAGTAATTTTATGATTGTTATTTAATTCTCTTTAATATTATATTGTACCACATAAACCCACTCTCCCACTTTTTTTAGGTTTTGTATCAATGTAATCAATATAATTTGTACTATTATTTTATTCCTTGTATTCATTGTACTACCAACTTATATTGAATTTTTTAAAATGTGTTAACTATCAAATGTTATTATATATACTATTATTGTTATTGTTATATATTGTAAATTGGACTTTGTCCGTATAAATATTATAAATAAATAAATAAATAAATAAATAAATTCAAGTAATTTAGTACCCAATGTAAGTTTAAATGTTTGTAAATGTATGACGCCTATATAACCAATTATAATAATATTTTTGATAATCATTAATTATCATCAATTGTATATTTGTATATTATATTGAATTCAACTTGAATTAGAAAATGTTTACGGTAATTCCAATAGGATTTTTCTATATTTGTAATAATTAGGGCTCGGAAGTTGATGCATTTTGCATTTTTTTTTAATTTATGTAGTCATTAATCTATCAAGCTAAAAATCCGATTTAGATGGTCTACTAAAATAATCTGAAATTTTTATTTTGCATTTTTTTGCATTTTTTGCCTTTATTTCTCATTTATATCATTTTATCACGGTCCTACATTTTAAATCATTTTTTTTCGACAAATACGTCATTTTTCTAAAATATAACGAAATTTTCTTTTACATACATTTAATGCTTCATTTTTTTCATTAAATGTGAAAATGTCATAAAAATAAAATATACCTAATATCTTATTTTAACTTTTAAATATAGCTTATTGTTGTTAGTGTTACGAAAATAACTAGGTACACTAAAATTACTGGCCGTGGTCGAGCTGTTTAACTCGCAATGTTTGAAATATGGTGTATTTATAGTTTATACTTTATAGACTATAGTATATTTATATTTATAGGGTATTATTGTAAACAATAAAATGATTATTTTTCAATAACAGCTAACACGTATTGTAGCCGCTATATTTTGTATGATATAATTTAGTATTCGACCATCTCGTGTAGCGTGTTGTTGACCGTTGTCCTGTCTTAAGAACTTTTCTATTAAAAAATGCCTAAAAACAAAACTTCGACTAGTGCTCGTTTACGTGCGTTTGTGTCTGAATTCGGAAGTGATATTTTTTCAACTGATGGATATATACTTTTTTGTAAGATATGTGACGTTAAGGTTGCCGCAGATAAAAAGTTCACTGTGGAACAACACGTGTCACGTCAAAAGCATATACATGGTATTGAGCGCAAAAATTTACAAACTGAAAAATCAAAAAATCAAAGTTTACTGACACAACCATCCAGAAAATGTACATTTAATTATGATTTGTGTCAAGCCCTATTATCGGCTAATATTCCGTTGAATAAATTATCCAACGACTGTTTTCGTAACTTTTTGGAAAAATATACAAGCAAGAGTATTCCCGTCGAATCGACATTGAGAAAATCGTATGTTGCCCAATGTTACGAAGAAACAATGAATAATATAAAAAAGTATTGTGAAAATCAAAAACTGTGGATATCTATTGACGAAACCACAGATGTGGAAGGCCGGTACATCGCGAATGTAATTATCGGTACGTTAGAAATTGGATGCTCAGGAAAAATATTTTTACTTCACACAGAAGCACTGGAAAAAGCTAATCATACCAGCATTGCTAAATTATTGGATAAAGCACTTCATCTTTTGTGGCCTCAAGGGATTAAATACGACAATATTTTGCTGTTTTTGAGCGATGCAGCGCCATATATGGTAAAGGCTGGTAAAGGCATAAAAATAATGTACTCTAAAATGGAACATGTCACCTGTTTAGCTCACGGACTACACAGGGTTGCAGAAGAAGTTCGTAAATGTTTTCCTAAAGTTGATCAATTAATATCCAACGTAAAAAAAATTTTTTTAAAGTGTCCTGCCCGTATTCAATTTTTTCGAGAAAAGGCACCGAATATTTCTTTACCGCCACAGCCTGTATTAACTAGATGGGGGACGTGGCTAAGTGCCGCAAATTATTATTGTGAACACTTTGAAACTTTAAAGGAAATAATACTTGGTTTAAATAGAGAAGACGCAACATCGATTGAGAAAGCTCAAGATCTCATGGACGATTTTGATTTGAAAAGTGACTTGATATACATTTACTCTAATTTTGGAACATTAAGTGATTCTATAACTCAGTTAGAAACATTTGGGCTTAGTCTTCAACACTCGATAAAAATTGTACAAGATGTAGAAAATAAAATTCAACAAGCAGAAAATAGAGTAGGACAAGATATAAAAAAAAAATTAAAATCCGTTTTGGATAAAAATACGGGCTTTAAAACAATGACAACAATTTCAAAAATTTTGAATGGTGAAAACGTGTTGAAACAAAACTTTCCAGACGACCTCAATAATTCCGATATTGCTCATTTTCAATTTGCACCAATTACATCAGTAGATGTAGAAAGAAGTTTCTCAAAATATAAGAATTTACTTTCGGACAATCGCAGGTCATTTACTATAGAAAATATCAAACATGCACTTATTGTTCAATGTAATAAATTTGATTAGGTTTTTTAATTAGGATCATTTTTATATTTTGTTTTAAATATTTTCGTAGGGTATTTATGGTTTATATTTAAATAACAATTTTTAACAAGATGTTAAATAAAAGGTTTTTTTTTCTTAAAAATATAAAATATAAAATAAGTCATTTTTTTGCATTTTTTAGTTTATTAAGTCATTTTATATCATAATTTGACAATTGTTGGGTCATTTTTTGCAGTCATTTTCCATCATTTTTAGGTCATTTATTCATATTTTTTTAGGTCATTTTTTAAGGTTCTTTAGGTCATCAACTTCCGAGCCCTAGTAATAATAGTATGTGCCTAGTTATAAAGAATGGTCAGCAAAAATTTCATATTTAGAACAAGTGAAAGAAACTATTTTATTTTGTTTATAGTGGTGGCATCTATACTTTATCAATTATCAATTAATACCGCCAATACCTACTTCCTTCATTAATATAAAAAATAGACAATTTGCATAGAAAATAATAATTTTACCGTACTATAAGAAATTTATGAAACATAATATAAGATAACTAATTTTGTAATTTAAGACTATTTTAGTGTTATCGGGGTTAATAAAGAAATATAATTATGCATTATGTTACATAAATTTGTTTTCATGTGATTGAAAATGAACAATACAACGTTTATAAGTTATATGTTATATCATAGATTAATGAGTAATCTATCGATATATTTAATATATAGTTATAGGTACACTTTTATGAAATACCACAATTTATAAATATTATCAATGGATTATATTTTATAGGAGGGATAAATTTGTATTAAAATCAAAACATTTCTTTCAAAAGTATCAAACAAGTTTTCTTATGGTCACAAAATAGGTTAGTAAATTGAGAAGAAAAATGTTTTCTGAATTACTCCTTGACCCGTAATGAAGGACTGACTAACGACTAATGACTATTCTATTATTAGGTTTGGTCACAAAACAAAACTTAGCAGTGTAAGTACGACTATACGAAGTGTTTATGCAACTTTTGACATTTATGGTCGATAATATTCTGAGTAAAACAAAATACAAATATTATTATTTAAGTATTTTTTCCTGTGACGGGGCTTTTATTTCCCGGCCTTTTTTTTCCTAGATTCGTAGCAACATGTACATAAATTATTATCTTTCAAATAATCTGATGAGAAATTAAGAACATAATATTACCTAATTTTATTTATTTATTATGTATGTATTAGTATTAATTTAATATTTTCTACTTATCTAATACATTTACATGGTTTTATTTTTTGTATATTTCTTTATTAATAATTGAAATATTTTATAAATCTTACCGGCTACTGCATGGAGGCAGTTTGTGAATACTTCCATGTTACGTTCACAAGTAGCTTCATTTAAGTAGAAATAGGTTCGAGCACTCTGCACCTTGTACCTTCTGTCTGCGAACTGTTTATCCACGTGGTACTGTGGTAGAGAACCTCCAACTGTTTCCGCTGAAACAGAACCTGTCCAATAGGAACCATCCCAAACACAAATATGCATGCGTTAGTCAAATCAAATCAAACACAATATTAGTTAAAATAGCAGTGTTAAAACAGAAAAACCTTAAATAGGACCCGCATGTTTTTTCTCGTCCTAACAAACGGACAACATGGCATATTTATTTTCAGTAGTTCCAATTTTTCCTTGCCAGCTATAATACTAAGCCGCATTCCCATTTCCCACGACTGGTGTACTTGCCAAATACGCCAATAATTGTACATTTGACCAGTACACGATTAGAGTATTCACACGACTGGCGTACTTGACAAGTATGCCAATACTGGAACACTTGCACAAGTAACCAAGTACACTGTTTCCACAACTGGCTGTAATAGCAAATATTGGTGGTGGGGGCCAAATTGTATAGTAATAATTTAACCGGTCATGGGATCAGTAGTACAAGTATATTGGTCGTTCCTTTGACAAGTAGTGTCACATTTACCGACAATCCTCGGGAACGGCACCAGTGACAAATAATTGTACAAGTATGCCGTTCCGAAGGCATGGCAAGTAACGACCAGTTCCAAATATTAAGCAAATACACGTGAAGACCACGACGCTTTAGCTTAAATAGGTAGATAATAGGAATATTCATTATAATTAAAGTTTATAAAATTGAAACTGGTAAACGCAAATTTTGGTTAGTAAGAGGGAGCCAAAACATGCAGGTAACCAGGTTAGGTTAGGTGGACATAATAAGGTACATAATAAATGATTTGTAAATTGTTATTTTGAATAATTAAAAATAGGCACAATAAAATCCAAGTAATATCAAAAATAATCAAATAATATAAGTTTTTTATAAAAATTAATAAACGGATGTTACTTTCAATTACTTATTTCATTATTATTGATAAGTTTAAGTTTAAGTAGTTTAACTATAAATAGAGATTAGATTTATTTACAAATATATTATTAAAAATTACTTAAATGACGTTAAGACACTTATACAATAATTTACAGTCATTTTAGACATAAAAAACAGATCAAATATTTATTTTAAATATTATTAAAGGCACTATAAAAATAAATAACGCTATTATTTTCCAAGAAAACAAAAAAAAGGTAATTTACAATCTTGTAAAGTACTTGAATAAAATAATTCAAAAACTTCTTAAGTGCTTATTCAAATACGTTCTTTAAATATTTAAAAAATAAATAATACTTTTTAGACGTAGTATCTATTTTAAATACTTTCTCAGAGTATCTGTATCAATCTGTATAAATACACATTTGCTAGAAGCTTTATTTTCTGCTATAATATAATATATTATAAGATGTACCAATATTACAATATTATCATCAAAGTATTTTGTGCTTGCTATATATGTATTCTTTATGCGTCAATTTAAAATTTAAAAAGGCAACATACCCACTTATCAACTCAATTGACCAACCTAAAATTAACATATACTCTGTAGTACTTTACGTGAAATATCCTATACACACTTAACAATAAATCTGGCCAGATTACTACAGTAAAAAAGTGAAGTGTAATATATCAATATAATTAATAATTAATTATAGTTGAATCTAATTTTATATATAAGACAAAAAAAGGAAAATTAAAAGATCCATTTCCACCGCATCTGGCCACGATCGGTCAAGAAAAGAAATCTTATGCTTATTTAGTAGATTAAAATATGAACACTGACGTATTAAATACAAATTAGTCCAAATAATAACAACATAAATCGAGCAGTTAAGTAAAATGCATACAACTTCAAGTTGATTCATAAAAGTTTACCTTCTTTTTGAGCAGCATCTTGGTCTCTTTTTTCAATTTCTGACATGCTTGATCTAAAAATAAATATTAAATATAAATAAATTCCATTCTATAGGTCCATAGTAGCTATTGTAGTAATATAATTTCATAATATTTTAATATCTATTATTATACTTATAATAATACATAATATATTGTATAATAGTTGTTTAATATTTGTACACATGCCCCTAGTTGCATTCTTGATTAAATAAATAATAAATACATATATTTCAGACTTAAATATATACACCATTAACTATTAACTATTATTGACTAAATTGAAATATTGTATATAAAGTCCACCACTAGTAGATCGTGTATATTACACGCAGATTTTGACAGCAAGCGCATTTAACATAATAATATGCTATATTATACAGGTTGCCAGTATATTATAATTAAGTACATTTAGAAAAACAAATAGCATGTATTAGAACAAATTTAATTATATATCTTTCTGTAAAACGTAATATAATAGTAGGTAACAATATTTAAAACATAGCAATTAATAAAGAAATAAATAGTTTATGACGAATCAATTAAATGATTTTACAACATAATTCTACTTTTTACTCAATACTTTTGGGAACTTATTCATATTTTCAATAATTTTATAAATAAATTAACATGTACAGATAGTTTACATATTATATTATATAAAAACATGGGTTAACTTAAAATCTTATAAAAATTAATTAGTCCAATATTTATTACTTATTAAATTAACATTTTTATAAATAAAATATTATTTCAAATAAAAAATAATTTTAAAAATATAAAATCATTTAAAAAATAAGTCAGTAATATTTAAGATATTTATGTATATAAATTTGAAAACTAAGAGTATGCGAGTATGCCACACACGCGCATGTGTGTCACCGTCTTAAAAATATTTCTCCAGCAGTTGAAGTTTGTGTAAGAATATTATCACATAGGATTCTTACAATATTTAAATTTTTTAAGCGAGTTATGAGTATGCAAAATATTACAATTCTCATAACTCGCTAAAAATTTAAATATCATAAATAACCCTGGTGAAAACTCAGAATAGATAATGATCTCACCTGAAGTTGTATAGTCAATTCACTCTAATATTAAATATTACGACATAAATTGCTGAAAACAAATTTTCCGTTGTAAGATAAGGACAACATAATATGCATCCTAACTGATTAAAGTTTTTAACTAAAAATCCAAATTTAAAATCTCAAACGAAAATGTCGGAAAAGGTAAAATAATATAATATAACAGTAGATATACCTAATAAAATTAATTTTCAATTTCAAATGCACAAAAAAAATTGATTCCATTTTTATAAAATTATTTGCCAAATACTACCTATTAATATACATTTTTTATTAAAATATACGATAGTACAAGGTCACCAGTTCAACACATTTTTGCAATAATAAACTATAAAGAGAACTCACTTATTAATTTTGATATTTTAATTGTACCTATCTAATATAGGGGATAAAAGGTAAGAACATTATCGGTATTTTTAAGTCAGATTTTACAATATTTTAATTTTGAAAAACAAGACTTAAGAGTATGTAAAACATGGTAAATGAGTTCTCATATTTATAATTGTATTCTACAAATCCTATTTTAATTTTTAAAAATTTAATAATTTAACTAACTCAACTTTTATTGGTAATTTTATTAAATAAATAATAATACGATATTCATTTAAATCTGACATATTATTAAAAGCTTATAACAATTAATTTATTGTTAAAAATGTATTAGTTATTGTATTTGTTATTAGTCCGAGATATATACACGATCGTGCTACCAGATAACCATTATCCAGTCATACAAGATAGAACCGAAGTCCATTATTTAAGTTACTAGGGATCGACAAACATCTAATAACTTGTCTAATACCTATTACAGTCTGTATTACGGCAATGTTTTAAGCATATTAAGCAGCTAGGATACTGCAGAGGAATAATTCCTGAAAAGTACAATTTATTATATAGCCGTAATAATAATGACTAGGGTGCGGATTTAAATGCTCTAAAAACAAAGAAAAATTACTTAAAAAAATACAATTTAATGCATTTTTAAAAAAATGTATTAAAAAATATGCTAAAAATTATTTTAAACATTTCAAAAAATGTTTTATTAAATAATTTTTTAATAACTAATGAATTTCTTAGTCTTAATCTAATTTCACTTATCGTCTTTCTATCCTTACAGACGACTAGACGAGACTATACACAATACTAAATACAAATTCAAATAGTACAACACATTATGACTTCGATAAATAAATTATCGTTTTCTTTATTACAGCTGGCGTCGTATTTATCTAATTATCTGGTTCAATAGGTAAAACCATATTACATTTAAAAATAGAAATATGAATTTTTTTCTTTTAGCAGGAAATCAAAAATAACTTTATCAAATTTTCTAATAATATTATGAAGTACATATGTAAAAATAAGAAAAATTTTTTCTACAAAACCTAAAAATTCAAAAAAAAATGCAAGAAAATGCATGGTAAAAGTTAAATTCCTTGTTATATGAAACGAATTTTATGCATGGAAAGCATTGTTGTAGAAAAAATGCAATTTACATTGAAATCCGCTCCCTAGTAAAGAGTTAATGATTATCACGAAGCGAGATTACGAGATCCCCGAAGTGTCTTCAACTTTTGACTGATAAGAATTGTATTACGGCGCGCTCTATAAAGTCTAGTGTAATTTGTAGCAGTGCACATTTGTGCTTGAACTCAAACATTGTGATAATATATTGAGAGCGCTAGTTGTTTATTCTTATAAACAGTGTATTTAGGACACTTCGGGGACCACATTTAATGCTCTTATCATAGCTCGTTGCGCAACCATATTATCTTTAATCGTGATGAGTATAAAAGTAACCTTGTGCCTACATTTAAATACCAAACTGTCAATTGCTACAAATTCTCAAATTCTATTAAAAGAAATCTAAAAATAATAAAATACAAAGTTCTATTAGGACATTAGGTTAAATGCCGATTAATTCTTAAACAAGTTGGAACATTTATTGTGTTTGACAAAGTTTTGAAACTAAAATTGTCTATTACGTAAAAGTAACAGGAAAACAAAAAAAAATGTTCTATTATTTCTAATATATTTATCAATATCAATATATCATCATCCAGCATCGATTATGCTCTAAAAATATTAATAATTAGGTACATATTTTAAGTATACGGTATTAACACAATCAGCATTTTAACTTGGATATAGTATTTTAGTATGAATACTAACAAGTAATAAAAAGGCCGAAGGGGACTAAATATTTTTGATCATATAAAAAATGCACGTATAAAAACTATGACCTGAAAATGAAACATATCATTTGATTGGCGCAGTTTGCCCCTATGGCAGGTTGATCAAAAGTACCCATCTATTCAAAATTCAAATACGTTAACATTGTAAATTGTTCAAACGAATGTATAGTTCATATTTGAACTATAATTTAACACACAAAAATTTAACTTACAGAATGACATTTTTCCGTTTAATAGCTAGTCTAAATACTAATAGATAATAATGTAAAGTAACTCAAAAAACAACATAATGTTATGTAGAATTAAAAATATTTAAGATTTTCTCTAACATAAGCCATACAAATATTATATTATATAATTATATTGTATTATATATAAATTATTATTTCTCAGTTATGGAGAACAGAAAGAAAGTGATATTAAGTACTTAAATTAGTGTAATTATCTAATACATTTTAGCTATATAAAAAAAAAATTTATAAAAGGTACCATAAAAAGGTAACCTACGTAAACAATAAATATAATTTTGTCCTTGGCTTTAATAAATTCTATACAAGGAAAAAAAAGATTTTACAAAATATTTTCCTTATGGAGTAAATACTTGATAAAATTGAGTTCAACTAATCCATAATTGGAGTTATGTCTATAAAACTTGATTCGAATAATATGTTCTTTAGTAGCACATCATATTCATTTGTTGTCTTCGTATACAAGTTATTTAAGTAATATTTGAATTCTATGGAGATAAGCTCAACAAAATAAGATACAGTAAATGAAATACTTGATATCTCTATAATATTCCTCGCAATGCCTTTTCAACTTTGTGTACATCAATGATTCAGGCTAAATAATTATATTTATAATTTGTACTTAAAATGAAATTCTATCATCAGTATGAATAATATTTTATTTAACTAATCTAATTAAATATACTTAAATGTTATAAAATCATACTTACTCAACTTCACGTTTTTCTGCCTCTTCTTGACTAATATCTTCTTCAACAGAATAGTCTAAAATCGGTTTAACACCAAAAGACCTTAAGCGTTTCAAAGTAGGAACAATACGATATTGATCTTCTCCCGCAACAAAATGACCATAAAATGTCATTTTCATCATTAGCGTGAATAATCTTTCACCAAAAACTGCTTTGCAAAGTTTCATGAGCTAAAAAAGTTATAAATTATATAATAAATATAAAAATAGAGCAGAAGTTGAAACAATAGAAATTGTTTAAATAACATTCAAAGGAACAAACTTTTGGGTCAAATTAATAGGTAGGTCGTTATCCCAGTTGTCATTAACATGTCAAGATATTGACATGTAATTTAATATCACATTCATACAATTTTTTTCATTTTTGCCTTCTCTACTAGGTACCAAACTATCCCAGTTATCTCAAATTTAAATAAAAATGTATATTAATTTAGAGTTTAAATTTAAAACTTTAAGGTTTCTTAAAATCTTAATTTTGGGTACCTTAATAGCTAAATATGTTTCAATATGAAACCCCTAGTCCTAGTTTACTAAGTGTTACTATGTAAAATTAAGCTTAAAGCCGCTATAATGTTGTTCAAATCCCTGGCTAAGCCAACATCGATCTTTATTATAACTGAAATCTTGAGTATAAGATGTAAATAAATATATATAACAAACTTAGGTACCTATAATGTAAATATAAATGTATACAGTTTATAGGTTAAAAACATTTTTATTTATTTATTTTAAGTATTAAACAATGTATTAATAGCAATACCTACAAATATATTAATACATTATGATGCATTCATCATATGAATTTTTGTATTCAAATTAAGCTTAAAATTATATAGAAATAGTACCTACCTAGGTATGTTACAAAATTTGTTTCATCATACTTCTATTTTAATTTGATAATAGGTAATCATAGCTTTTTCAAGGGCGCATTCATAAATATCATTACCTATAATTTTAAATTTTATAGGAAAATTACCTATTAAGTACTTAAGTCAATTTTAAAATATAAACCAAAAAATATAGAAAACAACCAAATTATTTAATCTCAATTTTATTGTTAGGTTAGTATCTAGGTATAAGTATTTTGAACATTTATGTTCATCTGTCAGTTGTATACTTAAGTAGATTAGGTTAACCCTCCATTACATGCTCAATTCCAATTCGTAAAAAAAATTAAACTTAGATAAATGGGTATTTAAATAAACAAATTATGATATAGAATTAAATAAGCTACCTATCATCTTAACTCAATGTTAGAAGGTACATTTTAAAAAGGTAATTTATTTTTTACACATTATTGGTATCTGTCTAGCTTGATTAATATAATAAATAAATTATCATATTAAATAAAGTATCAACTATCTTAACTTATCATACAATTCCTACATTTTTATATGTCAATTTAATATAAGGCTAGAGTTTAAAAAATATTTTTAGTCACAGGTTAATAAGATCAAAATAATGATTTCATTAAGATCTAGAATTTAATTTACATTTTGAAATCCTAAACTTTTAGGTTTCATGTTTATTTATTTATTTAATTTTTTATTATAATATACCATTGATAATAATTACAATAGTATCGTAAATATAGAAAACATGAATTTAAAACTTAAAACTAAACATAATACATCATAAATATAGTGGTCGTGAAAGCGACTACCTAGTTCTAGATTCTAGACCAATCTTAGTTGAATCTAGTGTGCTAAGGATGGTTGAAGTGAATTAACTACCTGACTTACATTTTAAAATTAAAACCAATGAAGTAGGTACATTTGGTATAATGGGCCTATTCATAAAATAGGTACTTATAATAGTTTTTTTTTTGTTTTTAATCTAGGTAGGTCCTATCCTATAATATTCAATAGATGCGTAAACAATTTTAAACAATAAGTGACAAATCATCTAAAATACCTATACATAGATATGCTTTGACATATGCCAAATGTGACATGCAGACTGATCTATTATTTTTCACGAATTCGATACATGGGTCAGCCAGCCAGCCAGCCATATTGTTCATAGTAAATTCAGAGAACATATTTTTAAATATGGTGACTCATAAAAGTAATATTATCAATTTTTTTTTAATTAGAATCTATTATATGAGAACAAAAAAATAATATGTAATTAATATAACACATAATAATTGACCAATTGACCTGTAACTTATTTTTTTTTTTTATGTTTTTAATTATTTTCCAGATAACCTTTAACATAAATTAAATCAATAAAAATGTAGACTTATAAATTGTACCCATTTAATAACAATAATAGATTAGAAACATTAGAGAGATTTAAGTTAAAAGAAGTAGAAAACAAGGATGTTAACTTCAAGTAAATAATTTACCAAACAAAAATCACATTGATTTTTCAACTTGAAAAGAAATAAATAACTAACATAGTAGGTTAGGTTAGGTTAGGTTAGCCCACCCATATCTATTGGAAATACCTAGTTAATATGCAGATAAATATAAATAGTAAAATTGAATGTAAGAATTGATTAGGTACGGAATGAACTAACGAATACAACAATTACAAGCATGTTTAATTCAAGTAAAATACATGCAAAGTTGTACCAAAACATTAATTTGCATACATACATTTTATTTCATTACTCTAAATGTACCTACTTATGAGTATTGGACTAAAATACTTGATGAAAGATATCATAATACAAATTAATTCAACCATTTTAAGTTTAAAACCATAACACATCAAGAGATAAGCATACACTCGAATGTCCAAGTGACAAGTGGGTAGGCAGATACATGAAGTGGGTATCTTTAGATCACACATACCATCAGCCACCACACAGTAGTGTTTGGTGAGCATGTAGCACAAGCACATACGACTCCTAGAATGACGATGAACCCAAGTACATACGTGTACATTACCTACAGCCGTGTTTAGCGCTATAGTAGTTACAGATGAAAGTGACATGTTTACCTGCATGTTGTTCTCGACGAGGTAACTGGACGAGCATAGCTGGTAAACTATGTAAGCTCTAAATATTTCCCAGGTGGTCTTGCTCTTGAACGTGGCCTCCGGGTTGGCGAACGATGTGTCCAGTGGATCGAATTTGGGCTTCGCGTCGACGGCCGACGGGCCGGACACCGCGCTGCTGTTCCTGCGCTGCTGGTGCTGTTCTGCGGGTCCATTGGCAGTGGATGTCAGTGACCGCACAAGTCGAGCGTACACGTCGTTCCTGAACGGCTCTTGCAATAATATTTGACTGCACTTACGGGATGTGGATATTTTCAGAAAAGCCATTTAACGGACACTCGATTGGGTCGTTCCTTGGGTGTGTGTACTTGTATGAATTACAATATCGTTCACGGTGCGATTATATTGGCAACGTATTTCCGCCGACCGACCCAATTCCACAGCACGAAACCGTCACGGAGTTGTATGCACTTATGAGTGGCCGTTCGTGTGGTCCCGTCGACTGGGGCCGCCGGTTGGTTCCTTTGGGTCGTCCGCACGCACGCACTCGCACTGTCGCACACCGTCGTCGCTCCAACACACAGACACGCGCTCTCACACGCACACTCTCGCGTCCGTCCGCCGGTTATAGCGCAAAACACGCCAACACACACACACACACACTAAAACACGTCCCCCACACACACACACACACCCGCGGGCCGCGTGTGCGCGCGCCGCGAAACTCGCACAAAAAACAAGACGACGACGTTGACGCGCGCGCGCGCTATTCTACTCCCGACGTCGGTGTTTTGGTCGCGCGTACGACGGGGTGGGGAACAGCCGAGAAAACCAAATTAGAAAACTGTCGACGTACGAACGCGTAGGCCTGGTCGAGACGCGAGTTGTTAAACAGTACACCGGGAACACGACGTCGGCGACCGCCACACGGGCAGCGAGCAGACAATATTATGTTACTATTTATTATTATAATACACGGGTGATGTGCAAGCGTGGGGTGAGCGCCGAACGGGTAAAGATTACAGGGACGAGGCAGCGACTGCAGTGTCGAGTGCCACACCGTCGCGAGTTCACAGCTCTACGTGCGATAATATAACTATTAACTATTTATAATGTTGACTTGCAACCTTCGACGGTGAACCTCCGCGGCACCACAGAGTACCGACCACAACGACCACGGACAAGACGTGTTTACGGTTTATGACGTGTGTGTGTGTGTGTGTGTGTGTGTGTACAAGCGGCATACTCGCCAACAGCGACAGTCGCGAAAATTAATTTTGACCCAGTGCCGCCCGCACAGACGCCGCCAAATTGCGACTGGCGCGCCGTAATAATGCTGGCGCCGGTGACACTGCGGTAGAACCGCCGAAGCGAGACGTTTTGGGTGGCAAATTTTTCCTTTTTTAATTTTCATTAGTTTTCGAATTCCATTGACCATTGTTTTTATCCCGCACTGCTACATCGGACATCCCAGTCAGCCACCCCCCGGTGACGCGAGTACGCGACGCTGTTTATCGACTATTGATAATAATAGTGTAAATTATTATTTATTGCTAATATTCGCACTATGCAATCAACTGGCAGGCGCGTAGCCAGAATTTTTAGTGTAGTGGGGGGGAGGTTGAAAATTGAATATTTAAATATTATAACATGTGGGTGATTTTACACACTCCATTGTAGTTTTTAATCTTCATACCAATAATAACAATAATATCAAAATATATGAAATAGAACCATAATAATATGAGTTTATGACAACATATTTTGTAGAAATCATAATCGATATTATAGGTACATATTATATTGGTTGCATAAATATTGCCGATGGTGGTTGTTTCTAAAACACCCTCCTAAATACGGCCACTGCGATCGACTGGTGACATCACTTTATGTCTACACTCTGTTCCAAAAGAGTAGACTTTGCCCGTGGCCGCCTGGTGTCTTCTCTTTTGGAACAGGGTATAAGCAGCTTAACAGTGTACTATACTATTAGTATAATATGCATCTATTCACTTCATATTTATATTCAAGTTACATAATAATATCGTATATACCTTGATAGAAAACACCCTTATCAGATTAGATACCAGGTATAGATTTCCATTTTTATATTTTAATATTAATATATTAGATTAAAAAAGACTAAAGTTTGATACATTTCAATAAAATGTAAATTGTTGAACGGTCAGATGGTATCAAAAACAAACAGGTAATAAGTATAATTTTTTTTATTTCGTTAAAATCATGAAAAATACCACACTAACCTTTTTTGCATAGACCTTATACTCAAGGTACAAGGTCATTGCTTTTTTGCAGTCAAATTAGTTAAAAATCAATTTCAACACCTAAATTATGGCTCTTTAAAAAGAGCTCTTATATTAGAGCCTTACCTAAATAACTTATCAGTTGTTATTTATAATTTCCTTGCAATATAATTAATACTATATAATGGGTTGACCAATGGCCATGCGCCCAAATGATATGTAGATTAATTTCATCAAATTATCAATCCAGATAATGGCAGATCTAAAATCTAAATGAGTAAAGAATAAACTAATAGGTTGACTTCTCACTTATACGTCCTACTAAAAGTCTATACTTACTAAATGTATGCACTGATGTAAGTATCAATGCATTTTTCAGTTACATTACTTAAATGAAATGCTCTAAGAACTTCTCCGCAACATCCAAAGATTCAGGTACATTTAACAATGTTTCAACTAAATCAACATTAATCTATTTGATGAAGATATATAGTTATTATTCTTGCTATAAGAAATATACATAGTACAAAACTACAGACTGCAGATAATAAATATAACGAAATATTACAATACGAAATGTTTTACACTGAAGTAAAGTATATAGACAGGGTGGATTTAGCTGTGTTGGACCTTGGGCTGGATATAAATTGTAGGGGCCTCTACAAATATTTACATAATAATATAATATTATTATTATCAGTGCTCGACGAAAAAAAAATGTAGGAATTTAATTTTAAAAAAATAAATAGTTTTTTACATTGAACAAAATGTCTGGCACAAAGTGACCTTACATCGAAAACAATTAGTAAAAAAAAAACAGGCAAACTAATAGAAACGATCCAACCTCGCCGCCGCGGGCGCTCGCCAATCCGCCTGCAGATAGTCTCGCGTGTCGAGACGCCATCAACCGCTCGATCTCGTCTTTCCGCTGGTGACCTGCAGAAAACATATAGGGTGACTTACTGCCCCAGACACAAAAATATTAGATTTTCACGTTTCTTGATGCTACCGCCAACACGGACCTTAAGTTAGCCGCGATGAACTATAGTCGAGGGCCGCGGGGGAGCCGGTACGTTGCTAAGAATTTATTTAAAATGTATTGCAGTACACGAGTTTGAATGAGCTTAATTGGTTAAGGTTTGGAAAAATACATTTGCAAGAATTTTGTTAATCTTAATGAGTGCCTATCTTGTTTATCATACATTATGATTTATGATGGTCGTAGGGCCATCACATTAATTTGCCCCTGACTCCGAAATACTTTGGACGACCCTAGTTATTATACCATTGAGATAGATAAAATATTATAGTTTATATTATCTATCTCAGTGGCTTAACTAGCACAGATTATATGAAATATAATCTGTAATACTACACAGACTTCTATATAGAAATCTGTGTTATACTAAGATTGGAAGTCCGTGATTATTACTAAGTTTAATATCAACCACCAACATTAAAATATAATTAACTGGTAAGTGGTAAATAATTCGGTACATTATTATTTTTTTATTGTACTTTGCGATGACAGCGATCGCACTTTGTCAAAAACATGGAACAATAATTACCGGGACAATGTAATTTCTTATCAGTGTCCACAATCTAAAGGTGCAGGCTGCCTGCTGCTTCTGCATAGTTGCATATTGCATTCGGAATTTAATTATTCTGTGTTGTTACTGTTGTTACTTGTTAGCTTGTTACTTATCATCATCTAATGTTTATATTATTATAAAGTTAAAAATATTTAAATAATATTATATTTTAATTAATAATTATGACTTATGATTAATTTTTGTACAAATTAATTCAAACATATATTTAAAATACCTACTAAATTTAACTGAAAAAATAATGTCTGAACATTTTATCACACAAGATATAATAGAATGTTCTGATGATGAAAATTACGGTTTTAAACAAAACCAGGTAATTATACAACAATATATCATTACTTTTTATAAAATAAAATATTCATAAATGCCTACCTAGTTTAATTTTGATTAGCAAACTTGGGTGTGTTAGTTTAATTTTCTATAAAACTGTAATAAATAATTAGCTTGCTGAATTGAATACATTTTAAAGTTGAGCAAAACAATTATCATTGTAAACTAATTAAACAAACAAGAAATTAAAATCTGAAAATTCTTAGTATTTAATTTATTATTTTTAATAATATATTTCAAACCAAACAATCAAATTGAATAGTTATATTTTAATTGTGTGGTTATTGTACAATAAAATTATGAAGTAATTATTACAAATTAAACATTATTTGTGTATTATCAACAATAGCATTGGTAACTGTACCTATGGCAACAAATCTTATAACAGCCAGATATGTATATTGTATAGAAACCTCAAAGTTATATAATAATTTAAATATTTATCCAAAATTTTAAATTATTATTTTTACTTGATTATATTTCTTGCATATCTAGTAGGTATTGTTTAATTTTATATTTAATTGTATTTTTAATTTGTAGATGAATGAATGTTATCCTGAACCATCTGAAATTTATTCATTGTACAAAACTTTGGAGTCAGCTAATGTTACATCTTTAAAACTAGAATGGACTTGTCCTGGACGGAGGGAATTAACTCCTGATGATAGTCAAGTGTCTCAGAGTAGTAATAGTGAACTTTGTGATATTGCAGAGTATGACAAACTTGTTAAATATTTCAACTAATTTATTTAAAAAATTAAAAAATACATTTTACTATAGATCACTGAATCAATCCGATTTTGATTTTGAAGAAGACATATCGCATATGAACTTAAATCGTATGGATGGTAAAAAAGAATTAAAAGGAAGTGCTAAGAAGAAGACTACTAGTTTAGATGCAGTCTTATCAAATATGGCTAGACATCAAAAATTAGACAATATGCTTGATGAAAAGTTTGATTCATTATAAAATTTAACCACTTTAGGTAAAGTTTAGTTGAAATCCAGATTTGTAGCACAAAAACTTACAATATTGTATTGTTTTTGTGATAAAATTAGATATTTACAAATTTTAGTTGGGCAACAAATTACTGTACATCTACTAATAGTTATATGTTATGTGACCTTTTCTAAATTATAGCAAGAAATAATAACAATTTTGCATGATTAAAAATAATTAAAATTATAACACATAAAATAATATTTTGAATCATATCTGATAGTTAAGTAAGATGTAAAAAAAAAAATTGGTACATTTTAATTTAATTCTAATGATATTTTATAACAATTTAATGTTAAACGTCTAATTACATATGTTACGGGCAATGTGGAATACCGGTCAATGTAGTCCTGCCCGGGCAATGTGAACCACGATGTTTTTTTTTAATAGTTTATTCATGTTTCATATAAATAAAGGTTATGATCGGTGTTCTTGTACACAGGGTTGCAAAACAAATAAATGCAAGTGTAGAAAAGCAGAAAGATTATGCAATTCCAAGTGCCATGCTTCTAAATCTTGTGCAAATAAATAGGTAATATAATAAAATAATTTATAATAAAAATAAAATGATAATATTTAATATTTTTTTTTTGTTATTTCATCAAAATATTTGTAATAGTTTTTATTATAATATGATAAGATTTAATAAAATTAATAATAGTATTAAACTTTTAAATAGTAATAGTAATGGTAATATTAATTATATGAAACATGAATAAACTATTAAAAAAAAAACATCGTGGTTCACATTGCCCGGGCAGGACTACATTGACCGGGCAATGTACACATTGCCCGGTATTCCACATTGCCCGTAACACATACAAACATTATTTTTTCAAAACATCAAAATTGTTAATTTAGAAATAATTTAGATATAGTTATTATAATTTAATTTGTATATTTTTATTTCTTCACAACATTTAAAAAGTAATAGAAATTATTTGAAATTACAATTTTTAAAAAAATATATGTTTTAGGTTTGTTGAAGCTGATATAATATATTAAACTAGAGTTATGGGAGTCAAAGGATATTCCATAGCATCCGACCTAAACACAAAAAAAAGCCGTCTGGGGTGTTCTATATGTAAAAAAAAAATCAATAATGATACTCAGATTGAACATTTTTCATCAAAACCCTGGATTGATAAAAAACATTTAAAAAATAAGGTTTCTGACAAAAAATGTAAAAATGTTGAATATATTAAATTAGCACCAACCGTAACATCAAGTCCTAAAATTAGTGAATGTTACTGTAATCATATGGAACAGACAAAAAATGAATCCTTTCCAAAATTAATATGTTCAAAGCGTTTTAAAATACCACAACTGACAGATATTGACGAAAAGTGGTTGAATGAAATTATTGAATTCAGACGTCAAAATTGGTTTGACTGCCACGCTGATTCATTTATTGATGGAATTTGTGTTCAAAATATTATTCCTTTAAGTAAGTATATTGGTTAAACAGACTAGATTTATGTTGCTTAAATTGTTGAATTTAAATACATAGGATTCCGCTTAATGTGACCACATTGGTACCAAACTCATTTGCCTACATTAAGCAGTTGGCCATATAAACCGAAATAGTAAGTTAGTATACATTAGAATTGGGACCAAGCAATTTTGTTCATATTACGAGGATAAGCGGTGACCACATTAGGCGGAATTCACTGTATTTTAAAATGATATCATATTGTGTAATACTATTGATACTATCTATTTCTATTTACTATTCATTATACTTTTACCAAGTATACTTAGTGGCTAGTTTTGGATTCTGACGGAGTGATAAATTATAAATGTATTGATTTTTAACTTAAACGGTGGTTTTTGGTACCAAATTGGACATGGTTATAGAATATAGATCTATTTTTGGATCAAAGGAAAAAATTCCCAGTAAATTTCTTTATAATAGAGGAAAAAACCATTTTTGTAGTAAACCAGTTTTTGACAAAATATTGTTTATTTGGTGTAACTCAAAAACAAATAATTGCATATGCTTGTAATTTTTACTAACTGTTTTAATTAGTATTTCTGTAAATTATGACATTTTTTAATTTTTTAAGCTATTTACAGACATTTGCCATTTTTGACTTGTTATAGTTTTTTGTTTTAAATGTTGATAAAAAATGTAAGCAATTAAAAACAAGGTTGATCATAACTCATAAGTGTTTAATCCTGTCTACTCCAAAAAAATCTTAAAAATATATAAATACCGTTTTTTTTTTTAAATATAATTTTAGTTCAAATTTGAACGCAATTAGATATTTAAGCAAAGAATAATGTTTTTATTTAGTTGTAATTTAAAAATGTTATTTGTGGACTCGTGGGTACTTAAAACTTTCAAAGTATATTATTCTATTCACAATGACATTTTCAAATGCGATGTTTTCGGCAAAAATCAATTTAATTGACTTTATTAATTATTACTATTAGTAAAATAATTTACTTAAATAGCAACATAAATATATCATTATGATATTATATTATATTATATTGTATATTTAGTATAATAGCCTGTTAGACTATCTGAGTTTAGAATCTTTTTTCGTATCCAATCATAAGTGTGCTCACGGGGTAGTCATAGTAGGCATTTGACTACTCTAAAAACTTCCGCCCTCAATAATTTAATATTATCATGATAGTTGATAATTTTATTTTTATTTATAAAATACTTTTTGCCATGGTAAATTAAGTTAAATGAGGTTACTTCATTCAAATTAGTTTTTATAACTTAGGCGTGAAAATGAATATAATGTATGTAGTGTGTGTGTTAATGTGTTATGTATGACTATTGTCTATCCTACCAGAAATGTCCGCTCACGCTTACGTATTCACAATAATATCCATTACAGTTACCTCCATAAGACCTAATGTACAGCAGAGCGGTACCCACTTGTCCACTTTTTTTAAAATATTTTTTTCTTGTATTACACGATTAAATTTTAAATTATTATTGCAGATATTTTTAATGAACACAAACTAAATTGTCATCATCAAAATAATTTAATTTCATTAACTTCTATTGATGGTAATGAACTAAGAACTGAAAATCCATGTGTATATTTGGAAGATACTACTGTAGTTAAAAAACACCTAAATGAACATAAAACTACAGTTTCTAAATTTGCTGGTAATAAATCAAAATTAAATTATTATAGGAGGTAATCACTCTAATCTCATTTATGGACTCTCACAAACTGTCAACACAGAAAATCATCGTTCAGCAGTTCCAATTTTGCGTTGTTATTAAAGTGAATTGACTAATTATCAAACTTAGTGATAAGGACATTATCTGTGTTCTTTTTGGTTTTTATAATATTTTAATTTTTAAGTGAGATGAGAATTTTTTAAGTATAATATTTTCCATACCTTATTCATAACTTGTTTAAGCCTAAAAAATCATATAAGCCCAACAAAAAAATATAGAATATATCTTTTCTTTTAATTTTGATGATATAAGTCAATTTACTTTAATATTTAAAACTAACAACACAAAATTGGAACTGCTGAACTTATATTTTGAAGTTATGTGTTAGTAAGATGCCAACAACACATGCACCATGCGAGTATGTTCTCTTGATTGGTGTAATAACAATGATAATGTTATATGGTTTAATGTGTAACACTATAATATGTTTGATTTAAATAATGCTTATATTTTTTTAAATTAAATACCTTTAGGGAAAAAAAAAAAAAATTCTAATGCAGTTTTTAAACCATGGATACCACCATCATCATCATCATCGTCGGTTCATTATAAATTTTAATTTCTTGATTTGAGTATTAATGTATTATACTTAATATTTTTTTTTGTTAAATAGAAAACTAATTATTGTTAAGATTACCTATGAATATATTATATTATAATACTGCAGTATAATTGTATATTACTTTTTTTGTATTTACATAAAGAAAAAATATTATGTTGCAACAAATATTATTGTACAATTAGGTATACAACAATGTAGGTATGTTTATTGTTTATATTATATATTATATATAATTAGTACTGTGTACTAAGTATTACCAAATTGTATGGATAAATTATTTAAGTTTTAATATCATTATTGAATACCTAGGCATATAATGTAATAATTATTATTCTCAATTGTTTTCATTTTTAGCATCAAATAAATTACCTAGTCTTATAGTAAATGATAAATAATAATTTTAAAATATCTTTAATTCAGAATAAATTGTGTCTTTATCATGTATTAAGTAACTAATTAAAAATGTGTATGAATTTAAAGTTCCAATGTTATTGAATGCTATACTTGACAACTTTAAACAATTCAACACGCACAAAAATACCTTTTCTACCTAGACAATATGAATCTAAAATTAAAAAAAAAATGTAGATACATGTTAACAATTATTTTTATTTTTGTTTAAACATAATGTTCTTAAAATAAAATAGGTACACACTTTCAGGCACCAGGGATGGTAATTGAATACCATGACTGTCTTGTCAAGTATCAAAATATATTGAAATATGCTGAATGTCCCCAGTTTAGTTGGTATGTGTCTAAAGAAACAGTACTTCATTTTCACACGCTATGCTTGATAAATATTACAGTAGATGAAGTCATGAAGATGGTAGTTACTTGGGCAGATACCTACCCAAACACGTATTACACTATTTCTTTTAAGCACTAATTGCTCAAATGATTTTGTGTCTTTGTGATACGGTACTCAATAGTGATCCTTTAATTTTATATTCAATCGTAACTACAGCAGTACAGCAATAATAAACACTTATCTGGCAAAGTATGTTCAGAAAAGTAAAAAATAATTTAGGTATTTAAATAAATACATGTTCTTAGTTTGTTCTTGGAATATTCATAAAAAATGTTTAAAATGTTAACATTACGTTTAGCCGTCAAGGGACCGGGAGAGCAATAAAATGTCTATTTTTATCTATAAATTAAAATATTTAGCCGCGTGATAAGTAGACAAATAGTGAATAATTAATGACAAGCGTTGAAGCGTATGTTCAAGTTTTAGAACAATTTTACCGCGTGTTCTGTCTAGGCCCTAGGCTATAATAAAACTATTTCAAATAAAAAAAAAATCGTCACGTTGGCCGTGGTAACGTCAAACAACTGTATACCACTATATTATACCAGTGTTCGGTACCACCGGCCATAATTAATATTCAACTGTTGTATGCGACCACTGAGAGTAAACACTAAACAGTGAATACCTAGTGAGACGTGGCCAACCGTCTTCTGTGGTACCATAAGTCGTAACCGAATCACTGAAACAGTGTCCACTGTCCACTTAATGATTCAGTTTGAATCACTTCGTAGATTTCACCGCCACCCAGTAGTTGCCGCTCGGACCGGTCAGCCATCGACATCCGTGGTTCGATTAGTCCTATTTAAGGACGTCGGACACGACCCATGAGTGACGTGCAGCACAAGAAGGATACTTGGAACTTGCTAGTGGCAAGTTTGAGTGATCAGTATTCAGTGGCACACTGGCATCTACCATCTAGCACAGTGGCACAGTAGGCCCAGTAGGGTAGTCAGGTAGATGAGGAAGACAGGACCGGTCAGTCAGTGGTGCGAGTCGTGCCCCGTGTCCCCGTTCCCCGTCTGCGTATCTTTACTAGGGGCTCGGGCAGTTGGACCCCGTGATAACAACCAGATTTTTTATCACGAAATTTTCATGGAAGAAACGCAAAAATCGGGGCCAACTGAAAATGCAAAAGTACCAACAGTGAAATATAAAAATTCCCAAATAATTCCCAAATTTATGTATTTTAAAATTCAAATATTATTGTGCAATTATTGTAAAATTCAAATTTATGTATTTTTAAATTCAAATATTATTGTATAATTCGTAAATCGAAAAATGAAAATTCTCGTTTACGAAGTGTTTTCCGGGAAAACCGTGAGAGATAGGACGAAAGTCGTAAGACATAAAATTGATCCCCATAACTAGCTTCATAAATTGTATGCTTTTGATTTTTCGAAAAACCGTTATTAAAGATTTTTAAACGTCGTACTTAGGTCGAACGATTTTTGAAAACCCAAAATTTGAAATAACGAGTATTTGGAAAAATGAAAAACTGATTCTGGTGTAGAACTTCATGTAGAATATTTTAACTTCTGTGGTAAATTGTCGTTGGACCACCAGGTCACCGAGAAAACGTGAATGAAAATTGAAAATTTAGTAAAGTATAAAATAATAAGTAGGGAAAATCTTGATTAGAGACCGTATTCGTAGATAGACATTTGATAAATATGAGGCCCTGCTGGAAAATTCCAGCGTGGGCCATTACAAAAATTTTAATATTATGAAAGTAAAATATATATGGACGCTATATTATATTTACTTACCACTTGTGACACCTGTTCAGCAGAAATTACTAAGTTATATCATACTTTGCTCTCATGCACAACTGTAGCTGCAACAATGCAGATGTCATTACACAATATAATAGAAAACATTGAAGCTACTCACAACAATTAATACCTGAGAGACCAAAAATAATATGTTTGTGAGGTCATTGGTGAATCTGTGTAATGTCTAACTATTAATGCAACTAGGTCTAAAATATTAGAGGAACTGCAGCTGCACAAATAAATACCTTATTTAATTTACTTACTTTTATGCTTTCCAATAAACTAGGATTGTTTTGATTTTTTTAATTTTCAATAGTAATAAACTAATAACTGTATGCGTAGGTCTAGATACTTTTTTTGGTATATTAAAAATACTGAATGTATTTTAATCACCAATTTTATATTTATACAATTTACTTTTGAATAATTCTATATGTCACATTTTATTGCTTAAATTATTATTCATTCTAAAATAATCATAAACATTTGTAGGAAATAAAATGCAGTTTGAGGGTGCTAAGCCTCCCTAAATCTCCTCCTTGTTGTTTAAATGTGTGTAACAAAGAACTTGTAATAATATTGTATATTTCTAATAAGTATTGACAAAAGATGTGTGAATTTTTCAAGAACTATTATTCGTAATATTTTTTGACTTAAATGCAGTTTCAAAAACATACATACTTATTAAAATCAGTTGTAAATTATATTATAATACATATATTTTATATGTTACTTATTAGTTATTTTTGTTATTAAATACAAGAAAAAAAACATTCAATTATACATTAAATAGTCAAAATATATTTGTCAAGCTATATGAATTGAAGAATACATTGTTGAGTAGAAAAGATGTGACATGTTTACTTTAGTGAACAGATTCAGTATTTCGTATTTCATGATTATACAAAAATTAAATTAAATGACTTAACTAAAGTTTATATATTAATACAAGTCTTAAGTCTGTAATTTAGGTATGAATACAAAATAATTATTTATAGGAATATAAATATCCATTATCCAATAAGAATCATTATTTCAATTTTTTATTTTTATAGATGAAATTTGCATTTAAATAGTGTAAAAGTATAATAAGACAATAAATAAAAACCAACAAAGTATGTTTAGTAATAATAGATCACATATTTAATATCTGAACCAGCCACAGAAAATGAACTCCTGCGGAAACACCGAATTCTGTCATTTAATATGTGTTACGCACTTATAAATATATCAATATATAGCACGTATTCAGTGGTGTGGCTAAGTAATTAAGTAGGCAATTACTATAAGACATCATGCCGAGGTCATTGCATAGAGCGTAGTGAACAATTAAGCTATAAAAGTGTTGTCACACGCCTCTTCTTAGAAAAGTCTCTATATAATTTTATGCTTACAATACTGCCGTGTTCATCCCGTTGCTTGATTTTCTCGTCGTAGTTGAACTGCAACAAGAAGTTCGGTTTTCCCAGAGTTGTTGAATTGAAGCGTGCACTCCTCAGCTCAACGGTGATCCACGTAAGTGAAGTTGCCTCTGTTGATAGAAGTTGACACAGAATATTTCAAAAATATTACTGAATCTTCCTGTTTCTTGGAAAACCCTGTCCACAGCGCCAATTTTCTGTTGCGTCCCAACTCGTGTCGATATATATATATCAACTCAGGAAATGAAGACGTGATGTATATAGATATAATGTGTGTTTATTAACATATATTTAATACAAAAATACAATATTAAAGCGTGAGAGAGTGGTGAGTGGTGTTACGACCTGCCTCTGAAACTTGATAGACTAAGACTGTGAGTGGTGTTACGACCGGCCTCCAAATGTCTTGTCTATCCCTAGCCGTCTCTAGCTCTCTATAACCGTCTATAACCGTCTATAACCGTCTATAACCGTCTATAACCGTCTGATGAGCTCTTGTCATGGGCTCCCTTATATATGCTCGTATACTTTAAGAGTGGGTGGTCGTAGTGGTAGCGAATGTTCGCACAAGGATAGAATTTGGGTCTCGTAGCATAATTTGTTATTCTGGTCGATCCGTATCCTGTCCCAATAGTATAGAGACTTTTCTAAGAAGAGACGTGTGACAACACTTTTATAGCTTAATTGTTCACTACGCTCTATGCAATGACCTCGGCATGATGTCTTATAGTAATTGCCTACTTAATTACTTAGCCACACCACTGAATACGTGCACTATATATTGATATATTTATAGGGTACGTAACATATGGAACGCAGACCTGAAGTAGCAGCTTCTTTATTATTGAATGAAGTATGCACTTTATGTCTATGAGAAAAGAAAAAAATAACAATATAAATAACTTTCAATAAACCTTTCATAAGTAATACATTTTAACACTATAGAACTTACATGATATGAAGGTTTGAATGTGTTTGTTGTTTGCTTTTACATCTATGAATCGATTACACTTGCATGTGTTAAGTAAAGATTTTGTGGCCGAAATATGAAACAGAATCACCAATGGAATTCATTTAATACAAAATTCTTCATACCTACTCACAGTAAATATAAACAAAACATTAACAACTAATGTTTAATCCTGTTATTAAATATAATATTTTATGATTGTACATACTTTATTTTGTAACTTATATTGTTACAATCATCAAAATGTTAATCAAATTTGTGTTCTGTATCTGTAGTGAACTTAACATTATTTAATTAAACAGAAACTAGGTACTTAAAAAAGTTCAAAAATACAAAATTGAAAATATTAAAATAATTAAAAAAATATCAAAATTTAACCTAACCGCAATTATTAGTTGTCTGCATTCGAAGTGGTAACCTTATAAACCATGGTTAATAATTCATTATCATAATTTATAATATACCTATGATAATTGATAAAGCGAATTTTGTATTGTTTTTTAATTTTTTTATTCTTTTTGAAACCTATCTATTTATTTACTAAAAAATTCGTTACACTGACTGTGTAAATGGAATCTCCATAAAATTTCCTATCGATACCTTTAAATTTTACCATTACCCATTCTCCTATGTGGGATTAATCTCATCCACAAACGGACGATCACTACAGTTCTCAAGTTCTGAATATAAAACTAATATACTATAATATGTAATTTTGTAATTTACTACACCTATTGTTCAGCATTAGTAGATTTTGGTACTTTTCATATTACTATTATACATGCAGAAAAAAATACATTTAATTATAAGTATTTTCGAGGCCTTTATACCGTTAATTTTAATGATTGAAATTCTAAGTTCATCAATTACCTATATGAACAATTGACAATTGTTCATATTTAACACTATTATATCCCGTTCCAGACAAATCTTGTTCACTTATTTAATTGTTTGGTAGATGGTTCTTCTTAAGGAATGAAAATCAAATATCAACGCAGTTTTGGTTGATGAATTTAATTTATTGATTGAGTCAAATACTGAATAGTTATTAAAGCATTACTTAATGAAGGATCATAAAATATAGTGTTGAGTAAAACAGCTTATTATAGAAAATGTATGGCTTACGATCAAATGATCGACCGACTGCGTCGTACATTTTAAAATTGATGATTATATCTCGTATATTCGTATATACAACGAAATTGCTTACATATTAAATTCTTAATGCTAAACGAGGGGTATAAACACTATAAACATTGAATAGATGTATTCTCGATGTGATTTGATGAAAAACTACATCTAAATAAACTATTTTTACGTAGAATTTTTTTATGAGTACTAACGAAAAAAAAGTTCATAAAAATAAATTGTTAAACCGTTATACAGGGGTATATCATAAAGAAACGTACGAAAAAACAAGCAATTCGATTTTCAACTATTTTTGCACCCCGATTACGGGGTAAATAATGATCCTACGCATTTTGATCATAGAACCTTTATGACTCGTCATGCCATTTATAAGTCAGCATGCGAATTTCAAAAAGATTGAACAAAAAC